>CM073771.1:10899889-11069889 GCA_037158775.1 Hetaerina titia
GGAAAGAGCGGCTATTTCGAGAGAGAACCCTCTTTCTTCAAAACCCGAGGCGGGCGGGGTTTTTCTTTTTTTATTTCACGCGAAATGGAGAACACAGAGAGAACTGTATAACGAGCGAGGAAGTACACGCGGAATGGACAAGAGGACGGTTGGGAGGAAAGAGGAGGTGAGGAAGGACGAGGGAAAGGTAAAAAATTTCCCAAAAGGGCCAAATTGAATGATGCATTTACGAAATTACGGCTCGGTGGTGGGGGGAGGAGGGAAGCCTCCTACCCCTTCCCTCGGATTCTGGGATCCCCTTCCACTTCCCCGCTTCACCCTTTTTTTCGCTTGTAACGAGGAGGGCCGTTTTTTCCTCTCTTTCTCGAATCTAGTGCACCTCACTGGCAAATGTACGATTTTTATATCGAGGAAGGTTTCGAGGATTTTTTGGCATTTTCCTTCTCTTTATTCCTAAAGAGACTCGTTCCGTTGTGGTCGAGGAAAAAGTTTCGAAGGTTGTATGCAGGCACGCGTTCGTTCTGAACATGGCGGCCCATCGCATCCGTGGGGTGGCCAGGGCAGCACGTCAGCAGTCATCCCCGCCCGTCCCTCTCCCCTTATCCCCCGCAACATCTGGATACGTAACTTCATTCGGAAAAATGGTCGGACAAAATTGTTCAAAATCGAGCGTATTAACGCCTAAATCCGTTTGAATTTTGTGGATTTATTTGAACCCATATACGGTAAAAGGAACCCTCTAAAATATTTTGACGTACGATAAGCTCGAAACTCATAAAAGGCATCCTAGGAAATTGCAACTGCCAGCCCACGATACGCCTGCCCACCAGGAAGAAAAGAGAGACCGAGAACAATCTACTTCGAATGCACTTGATATTCATGAACTATGTCTAGGGCGTGAATTGGTAGCTTCACAAAAGGCTAGTCCCCTCTCCGTGCAATCTCTATGAAGCCTAAAAGTTGCGGGTTACGCTCTCAAATTGGGCGGTAGCGTTTGAAAATTCCTCATGTCGTGATGGGATTTTTTTATTCTGACAACTGTGTTCTGGAATAGAGCCGCGCGAATTTTTTCTTGTCGAATTAAAAAAAGTGATTCGGGCGTTTTTATCCTCCTGAAAATAATTATTTGGAATGATTTTTACAATATTTTACGTTTATGACCTTATCTTCGGCTTAAAATTCACCTAAAATTTAATTATTCATATTTTCTTCATGCTCTTACAATCCCTAATTGCTTGTTTCCATGATTTTCCTTGAACATATAATTTACTTCAACGTTTGAAAAATCCGTAAACAATAGCTGTTTACAGCAATGCATTTTTGACGTAATATAAATTCATTGAGCTTTAATATATGGCGAATTTAATTCATGTTTATTTTTACAAAGACATGTATAATCAGAAGGAATTTTAATTCGTAAAGAGACAGAAATACAGCAATTACACCATCGATATTTGCTGTCGACCGCGGTTTCACCACCATGTGAAAACATTACGAGGTTCGTAGGTGACAGACTGCTAATTTCAAGTGTTAATTCCACTCAGTGTTGACACCATGGTTGTCAATAAATATTAATTGCGAAATTCTGTTTCTATACAATGAAGAGATTGTAGTGGATAGCGCCTAAAGTAGTGCCATATAAATTGTAAGTAATTTCAGAACTTCGCTTAGGAACCTGTTTTTTTTAATATAAGAACAAGAAATGTTTGCTCTCCTCATTAGTCATCGAACTCTTGATCGGATTTGGACATTCCAAGGCTTTCACCGGCAGTAATGAATAGCAAATTATTTTGCCACCACTAATATAAACTAAAATATTTATGGTAGTCTTTTGGTAGCTGGCACTACACACATCGAACCCTCAGGAAAAGCAAAATCAATTCCAACAGATGCTATTGGGGATACGGACTCACTTGTTATTCATTTCGCAAATGGAGTATTAAAAACCAATTCGGTTAACAGGACTTTTAAAATCCCCAGAAATTTAACCTTTACGCCTCCAATACCCGACAGTTCCATTAAATTCAAGTGTTTCCCGAGTTCTACCGTTAGAACACAACTTCAATTCTAATATGCATCGAGGTGCATCCAGGTTTGACCCCTTTGTTTCCATGCTGACCTATTCCGAGCACCCATACGATATGGCTATCCCAAGTCTCGTCATACACATGAAATATTTTCTTGTTTTTAGGAAATTGTGGACCCTACAAAGATATACTTTCAAGGAAAAGGATATGAAGCAATTACATCGATCCCCTAACTGACGATATGAAAAAAATTTTAGAACACATTTTTATTGACGGTAGTAAGACAGTTATTACTACATTTTTATTGAAAATGTTTGTATGTCTCTAAGATACTGCGCAAAAACATGTGCATCGCATTCAAATTGAAAATATAACTCTAATTAATTATCACTGCACCATAGCTATCACAAGCGCTGTGAGGATCTGTGGAACTCATTCATAAAATGAAACAATGTTACGGGGTAGTTATGCTACGTTCACTACCCAACTCCTGGAATGAAGAATGAGATATTATCTCTCCCAAGTCTTGACAGTTTGACGTATAGTTGCTGCACCGAAATGCATGGGCTATAAAAGAAAATTTGATCCATTTCTCCAACTCTGAGAAAAATACCTGGAGCGCCATATGGGAAGTCCCTGCGTTTCTTTCTCGCCTGCACTCGTGGGCATCTAGCGCGTAGACCAGACGTTAAATTGGAATCCTTTCGACCGCAGATAGACCGAGAAGCGGCATGAGCAGTGTGAAGAGGAGGGTTCAAGCTGTAAAGCCACGGGCAGCAGTGACGTCCGAAATGCGAGTAAAATGGCTAAGAAACGAGATTGATAACCAGGCGCTAAAAGCGGTCTCAAAGAGAAGGAGCCGAGGCGGTTGTCGCCGTAACTCGGTAGCGCTTTTTCTTTGAATGAAGAAGCACTCGAACCGCCCTCGCACCCTTTCCGAAATTTTATCCACGTAGTTATTTGTCTCCTTGATTAACGACTCTTTTCCTGAAGCTTACAGGACCCCGAGTTTCCCCCATGTGGCCCAACGCTTCTGCCCTTTTCAACTGACTGATGAAATGTACTGCTTAAATTTCAATCGGCAGATGTCAACGGAAATCTCGCACCGGGGCTAATTTTCACAAAAATCTCCCAGTCGACTATGGTGGGCTTCCCATTACTTTCCGTTTACTCCCGACATTATAGAACATATTGAGAAATGGACCAGTCATGTTGGGAACAAAAAATACATAAAGTATTTTGTTGTTTTATACTTTACACTTTCAGGCTTCACTACGAGGAATTTTTTGATGTCCACATTTCAATAGTTTGTAATTTTTCATAGACTTTAACATTTGTGGAAAATTACAAACTCGTTAAATATTGACATAGTTTCTTCTTACTAATTTCCTTCTCATAAATCGTGATAACTACATATTTCAATGTTGGTGATAATTCTACAGGAAATAATTATTTTATGATTGTTTATATCAATTAATACAGAAAAAGTATTTGCATATTTTTCATTGTACCAACATTCGTGATTGACCCACATCATGGCCATGATTTTCTAATCAGACGGATAAAAAATAAATATTTTTTTCATTTACGGCAGTAGGAAAATTCCCCTGAAAATCTTGTAGAGACTAGGCTAGCTGAAAGAAGACTATAGGAGTGCACGATAGCTCTTAATACAAAATGTAAAGTTCTCTACGCATTGTGTGCTGCTTTCTCAGCGCTAACGAAAGCGCCCGCCGTGAGCAAAGCCACGATACATAAGAAAGTTGCCAAATGTTCTCTTGGAGAATTCACTAATTCCGAAAAGAAAATATAACTTTATGTACATAAAATTTAAATAGATCGAGATTAAACAAACTGTTCTGACTCACGACTCTACCAAAAAGTCAAATATATCTAGGGTAAAAATGACGTCACTTTTTCCAAACTAGAATAGATAGAAATACGCATAAATTATCCCGTTGTGGGGCGCAATGAACCACTCATAGTTCCCAGGGTTTTAAAGGAAACTATTATAAAACGCTGCACCCGCTCGCAAGTCGTACCAAGCAAATAGCTGCATTGGCCAAATGCAACGCTCGTAAAATTTCTTGGGAAAATTGTGTCCGTGGGTTCTTGTCCTAAGACTTACGAAAGAAGCTCTAGCTGGAGGTTATGATTAAGAAGGACATCTTCCTTTCTCTGAAAACCTACAAAAGTTGAGCATCCATCGTCACCTCTACTCCTATAAATTCTCCGCCCTTTGGGGAATGTGAGTGACTCGTTTGGTGGCGAAATGTATCTCGGGGGACTCGAACGATGGAGTCCCCGGCGAGGATGTTCCTCCGTCACGCGAGCCAGTTTTCGAGAATGCGATATGGCACCAATGTCGGCGCGCATTAAAAATCCAATTACCTCTTCCGAAACAGCACAATACCCAGTGCATCATTCCGGTCCCATTACATGTCGAAAAACGAAGATCAATTCCCGCGTTCTAATCAAATCCAAGGAGGGGATGGCCAACAAGCGGCCGGTTCGCAGCAGGTGGGATATTCGGTATCCATTCTCCAGATGGGATCTGAGGGTGAGAAATCCCGTGGATCGACGAATATGACTCTTGTAAGAACCTCGTAAACAAGACGAGAATGGTAAGAGGTATTTTCACCTCTCGCCCCGGCAAGGAGCAAGTGAATGCGCTGAATAATTTAACCTCCCGCAGGAGATTTCCATTTAGAATTCACGACGGAAGGAAAGATTAGATGTTAGAGAAAAAGGGCCTCTATTTTAATCAAAAATGAGTAATCATTAAATACAAACTTAGAGAGCATGGACACACCACTGTAAATGATCGGAAAATCAGGACTTAATTATTAAAAATACCGGAAATTATCAAATGCACGGAAGCTAGACATTTTTCCGTCCCCGTTAACTGCGATGGCATACAGGTAGTATATACCGGATTGGCAGTTTAATCCCTTTAAAATTAATTAACGCCATGTCTAACTCCCCGGAAGTAGACGAAACCATTTCCGCGTGTATGGGATGAATTCAACCTCGCTCTCTCCACTATTCAGACAAAAGTTTGGGTGGAAAAAAATATTTTGTTTAGTCCTATACTACCAACATGACTCAGCAAATGATGTGATCAAAACGCATTAACATGCACATTATCACAATAAAAATGATGCTGATCTGAAAGTATTCGAGTTTAATGCCATACATATGCAAGACCCAAATGAAATCGCCGATTATTCTAATTACTCTCTAACATTTCTGTTTAGATGAAAGTAATTTATATTAATAATCTTCCAAAAGTTAGAAATACCAAACAACTCGTAGTGTATTTTAGAGTTTGGGGACAAAGCAAGCAACTTGTACTGACAGTAGAGCAAAGCAGAAATTTCACGATTCCGCATCACGATTTCGGCATTCCGCGATCTTAAGATCACGATTTCCGCTTTCAGTTACGATTATTACGCATTTTAGTCAAAATAAAGTCAGACAACTACGACTAAATCAATTATCAACTTATGGTAGCTTATTTTTCAAGTTATAAATTATCCACGACATAAATCTCAACAAGTTTTCAATGTTTTCTTTTGGGAAATAAAAAATACCATCTTCCTTTACAATGAGTTTCATTTGGCCTACATATATATATATATATATATATATATATATATATATATATATATATATATATATATATATATATATATATATATATATTCACTTTCCCGGAAAAGCCACGAACGTGCACAATGAAACTCACTAAATAGTCACAGCAAACACAGAAACCAAAACACACAAAAGAGGGACTCACTAGTTCTCGAATTTTCGGTGGTGCAACCACCTTTCTCAAGAGGAATTAGGAACAGAACTGATGTATGTATACGTATATGTATGTGAGTGTATATATATATATATATATATATATATATATATATATATATATATATATATATAGATGATGCGGAAGTACTCACGAGAGCAATATAACTTTTGGACGGCACAATAGAACACAGAATAAAATAGATAACACGTAAAAGGACACTCACACTGTAGATGATTTGAGCTTTCGGCCTACTCCGAGGCCTTCTTCAGGTCAGACTGAGAGGTTTTGAGGGAAGAGTGCCTGGGGAGGGGAGGGGGGCGGAAGGTTTAGGGACTGTTGGGAAAGAAATTAAAGATGGCGGTTAAGGGTGGGAATTTTAAAGGATCGGAAATATATCATCTCCTCATCCCCTCATTGTCCCTTCACCCCGTTCCCACGCTAATTGCCTCTCAAAAAATATTATCTATCTTTTGTCGTGCAAACAATGCATCTCATTCTACATAGGCGAATGCATTACCCCCTTATCCATCCGAATGAACAATCACCGCTACTCATGTAATTCTGCTTCACTCTCTTCTCTTCCTATCCCTTTACACGCAAGTTCACACAGCCTATCATTTGACGAATGCTTTTCCCTAACAGTTCTAGAATCCCTACCCGATTCAGACACCAACATAGAGGTGAGAACTCGCGAATCCGCATACATCCTATATTTCCGATCCTTTAAAATTCCCACCCTTAACCGCCATCTTTAATTTATTTCCCAACAGTCCCTAAATCTTCCGCCCCCCTCCCCTCCCCAGGCACTCTTCCCTCAAAACCTCTCAGTCTGACCTGAAGAAGGCCTCGGAGTAGGCCGAAAGCTCAAATCATCTACAGTGTGAGTGTCCTTTTACGTGTTATCTGTTTTATTCTGTGTTCTATTGTGCCGTCCAAAAGTTATATATATATATATATATATATATATATATATATATATATATATATATATATATATATATATATATATATATATACATATATATATCAAATGCATTGATATTAATTCCGAAAGACGCTATGCTTAATATTCATAATTATACTAACTTCATCTTGGCGATGAGGTTTGCGGGACGTAAAAACATTTATCACTCTCACTTATTCGTAACTCAAAGAGTCAGTATAACCATCAATTTCAATCCTATGACATGTAACTCTATATAAAAACAAAATTTTGTAAGCAACAGCACAAGATTCAAATTTTAGACTGATTTGACCAAACGCCTATATGGCTCCCAGTTCCTGAGGTTTACTGATTGTAAATAAACCGGAAAACCAAACCCTAAAATCATTTCCGTTTAACAAAACCTTCCTATTATGTAAAATAACACTAGATCACACTTCGAACTAAATAGTTCCATTTCCCATCTTCATTTAACCTAACATTTCTATGAGGTTCCTTCTTTGTCATTGATTCTATCCTTTATCTATTCCTTTATTTTTCAGACCCGTGACCAGTTCCTTGAATTTCTATTCTTTTTTTTAATTTTTCGGGTATCTCATTAACTTTGTTTCACAGTTCCTGACTGTTTTTTTTACTAGGCCTCCTTCACCAGCATATTCTCCAAAGACCTCCTCACAAAACACGCTCGCTCGTCCGGGTCTTTGCTCGCGGAAAATAGGGAAACCGTAAATTTCACGAGTCACAAAGCCCCCACACAAAACGCAACAAATTCAAAAATTCGCATCGGATAATGCGGGACGGCACTTTCACGAGTCGTTAGGCACTGACTAGTTTTTTTCGCTGCGGGTGTCAGTATACGTACTGGCATAATCTCCTCATAATGTTTTTCCCGAGTTTTTTTTACGAGAACATTCGGGTGAATTGGCGAACCAGAATTTCGGTGGGGGAGCCCGGAAAGTAGGTGCTGAAACTTTTAATAGACAGGACTCATTAGCGATGAAAACTTTTTAATGCGTGCCCAACTCATATTGCAGCGGGTCCGACGCAGTTGCAGACGCGACAAAAACGACCCTTTCGACACACACATACGAAGCCGAATGGCAGTGAAAAAAACCGACGAAGATTTTTTTTTAAATATCACCGAGAATAATAATTCCGAATTCGGTCTGGTTTTTTATCCTGATTATTCCTTCATAAGTCAAGCAAAGAGGAAGAACCGAAGGTTTAAACAATGAGCAGAGATGCGGTTTCGTGGTAATATTATTATGTATTCATTTCGCACTAAACATTTTGTGTAATCGGTGCCCGCTCTGCGAAATAGTGATTTTGGGATTTCCAAATTAGTTTTTTTATCATATCAACACAAATTCAAGCTTAAAAAAAGAGAACTATGCTCCTGAAAATATCCACGTAAAAAATGGCACTCTCTGAATCAGATATATAGACGATTAGAAAAGTGAACTAGAACACCACTATAATCTTCAAAATCTGCTGTTGGGAGCGAATGCTAAAGGTCTTAGACATGGGTGTTATTGTAATCAATGAAGATTTGTGAAGAGTAAAGGGCAAAAAACTCATACGGAGACACTTGTTAGGGGAGTCAGTTGGATGTGACAAACTTGAGGCAATGGTCAAGAGGATTGAGCAACGGACAACCAGTCTGATCATAAGAGAATGAGCAATGCATGGAGAATGGGATTCGGAATTTCCCCGTGTTGTTCTCTTCTTGATAGCAACGTGTCAAAAAATATACTGAGGGCGTCATCAGCTCAGTCTGAAGCCTTACTTCATTCAGCCTCGGGACGAAGTGCTGAAGGATTTGAGATTGTATTGTACGTATGGTGATGTCATTCTGAATTATGGCTAACCTGGTCTGAAAACTTCTGCTGCAAATTGGGTGAATTGTACTGCCAAAAGCATGCCAACGCTGCAAAATCCCGAAAAATAACCCATATTTCCCGGAAAATCTTTACAGAATATAGAATCACATAGGGCTGATAAAAAAACAGGATTCAGCAACTTCTCGAATTGAAACCTAAATAAATAAATTGCTTTCCCAAGATAATGTCAATCAATTGAATGTCAAATAATATCACATCAGTGATTAGATCACTTTCATCTCCCTCCCATTAATGTGGTTTCTTAGTTACGGGTCCTCACTTAACTCTCTGAACGGCTAATTGTCTTCATCTTAAGCTTTCACTGAAATTATGAAATTCTCTAATGATTAACTGTTTTATTTCATGATTTGATTTTTATCTCTTTGCTGCATGAATCACACTTTGGTGATTCCAGTGTATATTGCACTCAATGTTGCCCATAGAATTTCTTTGGCAGGCTTTGTGATTCCATATGCGTCCATTGACGCCATTTCTCCATCTTTCCAGTTTCTACTACAAAACGGGCACCTGCTGTGGGAGCCTCTATCCCTCCGTTAAGCTTCTCAAGATCTTATACATTTTGGGAAACATTAATTCATTTTGCCGTCCAATTCATTAAACGCTAGCAAGAATGTGTCCTGGAATAAAATGTCCCAGAAAAGGAATACAAGGTGAAAGGAAGGCAAACGATAAATTTGGAGTCTTCGCTTGTCTTTCAACCACGCCCCCTAGATTTCAAACTTCCCACGTCCGTTAATACACGCCCTATTCTTCTTTTTTTGATGAACTTGGCTATTAATTTAACCAGTCAACATGAGCATCATCAAGAATTACACTATCACTGATCCACTGATCTAATAATCTTTTTTCAGATGCTGACGTATTTAGTGTCTTGAAGTGTTCTCTAATTTTGGGCCTATGAATATTGTCAGCTGTAAATGTATTTATCTTCTTTCAAAATGCATTCATAGGTTATCTAGAGATATTTAACTTTCTTAGAGTGATAAATCTCTTAACTTTCCTCTACAATATATAATTTCTTTCTCAGTCAACAAGTATTGAATTTGATCGCTAAATCTCCGAAAATATAATAATACTCATCCAAATTATGTTATTACCCTTGACTGATGTCACTTCTTGTATATAATCTATCTGAAAATCCAAATTTGAGCTAGTTTGCCTCCAGAATTTCACCAAAAGGGTTCCATTGCGTGTTTTACTCGTATTATAAATCTTTAAAAAGTAAGGAGTGATTTTGCCACCTGAGGATATTAAATTGAGGCACCTTCGCAGGTTTCGTATTATTTAGTGTGCTTACCTCACCCAAAGCCTATGAGGTACACATCCTTTGAGTGTCGACCTTTTCAGAAATGACTGCTTATTTGTTGAGAACATAGCTTATTTCCCATAAAACCTCCAAAGTTATCTATCATTCGCAACACAAAGAACTATTGGTTAGCAAGCATAGCCCCTATAACTAATCCATGATGAGTAAATATAATTTATATATGCATCATAAGGAGAATTTTGATACACATATAATTTTTTAAGAATCCTTACGAATAAAAGGAAAAATATCGTAATCGTCAACCAAAGCAAACTTGCCGAAGCCGCCGTTAATTTTGTTCCTCAGAGATCATTGGCAATAAGATGAACCCATAAAGCAATAAGAATAGTTGAGGAAAATCCAGGACACATTTCATGATTAGGGTCCCGGCGATCTACAAGCGAGAGACTTAACTCATAAAATTCTCATTCCCCTAATATCATATTCCACTACAGAAAGACGAGCAGACGGCTGGAAAAATGGGCGTTTATACTTCCAAAAGTTTAAATTTAAACGAGGCGTTTAAAAGCCTCTTCAGCTGTTCATTTCATGTCGTTTCGAAATTTGATCGCCTTATAATGAACGCGGTTACCTTCATTTCGTTTTGCAGCACTGGAGCGCCTACGGCATCGATCACTTCCTTGTTTTTATTCCGCATTTGGAGAAAAGGGGCGACTGGAGAGAGGGAGAGGGGAGATGGGGATAAATATGGAAAACATAAAAAAATTAATCCAGCAGGAGACTAAAAGAGAACGTGACGTGAATTTGCATTCGGTCATCTCAATCTTACTATCCGTCCATTTCTTCTAAAAGCTCACCGCAACATGGTCAAGTAGCCGTTTCAACCGAGACAACAGCCCGTGCCAATTCTTTTCTCTTAACCCTTTCCTCTAAAACTTTCCCACAACGTGCTATACTGTGCTTATCTCCTCCTCCTACCTCGAAAACCCTTGATACCATCGTATTTTCTGAAAGATCCAGCCGGAGGGAGAGAGAAAAGGGAGAGACGGTAGCTTGGGAAGGGTAGTATCCTCCCCTTGCCCCTTATCCCCCGATGGACCTAAAAACACCACTCGACAGCGTTTAGTGAAGTTTTAGGACGTCAGGTCGAGAGTGAAGGAGGAGAAGTAGTTATTATTTCAACGTTTGCGTCCGTTGTCTTTCGCTCTTTTGTTTATTTTATGCTCCCATTCAAATCTCATTGTCTGTACTCTCACGTTCGTGTGCGTTTTTATGTTTCATATATGTATGCTGTGCCACACCACTCAACTTCATGCTGCAGCCGCCATAATCTTGTCGCTCCGCATTGTTTTTCCCAGGAAAAAATAATATTCTAGTGACAGTTATTTTTCGAACGCGAGTGTTTCTATGTCCTGATGAAAATTCGCCATGAGCGAAGTTGAGAGGCGTAGGTACGTTACTGAAAATGGTGATAAATTCTAAGTGCTTTTTCTTGTCGGCGAGCGATGTCACTTTTAATGCTCATAAATTAATATAACCCAAGTCACACGAACGAATTTCACCCTTCGACGACACGCATTATTTTCAATATGGACTTGGAATCTCCTGGAATTGAAGGCCGCATGTTTGTTCATGTATTTATTGCTCATAAGATACATCTTTGCAAATTGAGTATTCCATCACCGAATATTTATAACATAAGAATGCTTAGAACATTTGTCCTTTTGCTACGTTTCTGTACTTTGTGAGGCAGTATTTCCCTAACTAAGAGCAATCATATACGCCAGTGATACATATGTGTGTATACACACACACATATATACATACACACACACATATATAAAAAATGTAAATATATAAATAAGTTTGCGTGTGCATATATACACACACATACTTCGGTATATTCTGTTAATCCGTCATTTAGAATACTGATCCAGCCATTTTCTGCTGCATTATGCATATCATTTCAAATGCAACTACGCCCATTTCCAGCAAATGTTACAGATGAATAACTCAATGTTGGATTTGAAGTTATGCACACGAGCAGTAAGCTTGGGAAAAAACATTAAAACACGATTTGACGATATAAAGGATTCAGCGTTTTGCAAGCTACCATATTCCCTATTAAGTACTGTATACTTCAATATGACATTCTAGAGTACGTGAAATGTTTACTACGATGACATTTTCGTTTAACGACACGGTTTCATCGTCAGATTTAACGCCCAAACTCTTTAACGCCTCTCAGATAATCCGTATTCACGGTTCATTTGCTACCTTCTCTTAATGCTTTCAGAAAAAACTGAATCGTTAATGTTGATTGAAATTGAAGCCAACTTATAGTTACCAACGTGTAGAAATGTAATACACAAAATATATGTGTAAAAGTTTTAATTCGTGAAAGAACTAAACCTAGAAGTTGCAGCAAAAACATTTTAAATCTCTTAACAAGTGCAAATGATTTCACAAGACATTGAATTACATCAACTAGGGTTGAATCTGGAGCCTCTAAATATCCAGCTGACTAGTCGATCACCCCATCAATAGACTAAAGGGAACGATCTAGCCAACTCTCTCAATCCGTGGCAATCTTAGGTTAAATTTTTCTACGCTGTTGCTGACGGGATACATTCAAACATTTAATATAATAATAAAAACGTCCTAGAAACCTGGGTTGGTAACCTAGTGTCGCGTTTTTTTTTATTTCTACATTGTCGTAAAAATTATCCTATTAGAGCTTTACGTTCAGTGAATTCAAAGTAATATGTGTCGTATAAAGCTAGATAATGTTATCCAGACGCTGTCTGGGGGGAAAACAAGAGGAGGGGTGGGGTGGGAGAGGAAAGAAACAAAGAACACAGGAAATCCACGGCGACTAACATTAAGGAGCGTGAAAATAGGAGGAAAGAGAATACTTTTCAGGAGACAGAAACCACGTGTGCTTCGTAATAAATAATCTGGGTCCTCTTCCACCCCACACACTTCATCCCTACTCCATTTTCCAAACGCCCCCTCCAACCCGCTGCCAGCACTCCACCCCGCTTCCTCCACTCTCTTTCCCTTCCATTTCACACCTGCGACTTGTCTCCACCCAACCCTTCACCCACCCAACACATCTGTACCCATCTGCACACGTGACACCCAAAAGCCGCGCTAGCCAAAGCTCCGGATTTCAGTACGCATGTTTTTACACGGTTCAACCATCGCATGAACTAGTAAATCTGTTTCCCCTGCCTACTAAGCTGGTCCGTGCGACGAGGAAGATACTCGAAGAGGAATTGTTTGGTCCTGTGCTAGACTGGAGCATCAGTCTACACAGCATAGGAACGGTTGCACTTTTAAACTGTCAGCTGTACCAGAAAAGTATTTGTCGGCGTCTTCGATGTTTTTGCTCCTCCCTGGTAGGTTAATATATCCCCTCTTTGGGAAAGAATCGTTTTTTCCTCAGTGGAGAAAACAAAAAGAGTGAAAAAAAGAATTTTCACTCACGAGTTCCGTTAGTATTGACATTGAAAAATATTACTCTGAGTAGTTTTTTGGTGAAAGAGAAGGCGAGGAGTAAAAGCAAAACAGTGAGTTTCATTCAACTTTTAAGTTAACACGGAAATATGTTCATTTTTTTCAAATTCTTCCACTAAGAGACGAATTTAGCAACATAACTTGGCAAGAACTCCGCCGTTACAATGGTTTTATCACTGCGTTGCAAAGTGAAGCGTGACACTCAAATTTCTTTTGTGATAGCTTAGCCTTCAAACGTGGACGTGGCTCCATTCCCGGAATGAACCTCATTTGCATCTTCTAACCAGAATATTAAAGGCCTCGCATGGGTTTCATTACGTTCAATTCCCTTGCACGCCTGTCGTTCTCTTGACGACTTAATTTGTCTCACCGAATCGTCAGTTGGATTTCCCAAAAAACGCCGAAAAATTAATTTAAATCATTTGCTAGACCATTTACACGAGTGTTGCTGCTTTAATTTTTATAAGTAAACCAAAAAAGGGTCAAATTTAGTCGATTTTTTTAACTTTATAAAACTTCCATTTTTTCCGTTTTGAATGTCTGTCATTTATTTTGCCACGTTAAAGAATGGAAGATTTTATGCCATTGTTAGGCCAGACATCATAGTGTGCTTGTCTGTAGGCTGAAATAAAACCAGACTAGAGGGGACACCATATCCGTAAAATAGTGTTAAAAATGGCACCGTAAGTTCCCTTTAGTACCCTAAATCCATTATAACTGCAAAAAGAGAGAAAGAAAAAAACTTTTCTCACTACACAATTATCTATGAATGTAGTTATGACCACTGTCATATTCAACCTAAACATTAAAAACTGAAATGTTAACTGAATCACGTCAATTACATCAAGCATGAAGACAATACCATATCATATCGAAGGTTAAAAAATATTCACTTTTTATCCTCACTGTCTTCCACCGTGAAAACAATGGGAATACGTTTTTGTTTTTATTTTTGCTATTCAAACATTCAATCACTAAAAGTAAGGCCAACAATTAAAGCAAAAAGTTTTCAATATCATTTCATATGCCACGGCCATGTCGAAAGGGGGCCATTTCGGGAAGCAGCGAGGGATATTTCGGATTGGAAAATAGAAACGCTGCGGGAGAAAGACTGATGGAATTCCGTAACGAGAAAATATGGTAGCAGCAAATATCTTCGTCGAACAGCATCGGAGAAGAAGATTCAGATGAAAGATGCCGAGGGGCAGTGCAAGACACCAAATTGGCTCCGTCCTTGTCAGATAGCGAACAAACAGGATAAGAAAGAACCAAGTCTAGCACGTCTAGTCTAAAGAAAAAAGTCCACGTTACCATGGACAGCATACCAGAGAAGGAATACCCCAGACTAGCAAAGAAAGAATATGGAAGGAAATAAATGGTATAGTAACTGAAGTGGCAGATGAGCAGCTCATGCGTAAGGCGGTGAAATCTAATTGGCCGTTTGTAACGGTTCAAATAACACTCACTTCGTAGAGGTAAGAAGAAATTGCAAGAATCCAAGATGTGAAACAAAAGGTCTTCATAATAAGTTGTGGAAATAATCTTAAGAGAGTGCGAAAGGTCAAGGAAAGAGTGTATGGAAGCCGCAGCAGGGAAATCAATGGCAGAAAAGAGAATGGAAACAGTGATACGTAGGCTAATAAACTGGTGAAGAGGCAATTTGGAATAGAGTAAAACAAGATCCCATAATGTCCGATATGCTATTGTAAACATAATTATAAAAAATGAGGACACTGGGAAGAGATGGAAGGAATACATTAAAGAACTCTATCAACGGCCCAAATCTCTTGAGGGTGACTTAATTAACGAAAAATCTTGATAGAGGAATGCGAGCGGAGTGCGGATATACAGAGAAGCGAATTCGTCAGAGCCGTGAAAGACATTAAGGCTAAGACACCAGGACAATATTAGCGGAGAAAGTATCGAGGGGCTCGAGGTCGGAGGGAAAAAATGTCAAGCATCGAATACTCTTACGCATCTAAAATGCTTGCTCGCATAATTAGCCGAAAAATATAAGGAAAGATAGAGGAAGGCCTGACGGAAAACCATTTCAAATTTATAAAAAACCGAGGAGCCCCTCGAGCCCTCGAATAGAATGCCCTCAAACTGGGTACTGCCTCTCTTAGGCAATACCCAGCTTTGGGGGTTGTGCAAGAAAAAAAATATACACGTAAATAAGCTTCTATATCCAGAATTAGTAAACTTTAAAAAGACCTTAAACAACTTCGAATGGAATATGACGTTCAAGATACTAGAGGGGCTTAATGAATTAAATGGATTGGATTGGACTAAAACGGTAGAAAAATATTCAATCACCTCTACGAGAATCAGGCAAAAACTACGCAAATAAAAAACGGATAGGAAATTAATGACAAAATTTAAAAAAGAGTTAGAAAAGGATGCAATCTCTCACCAGCATCATTCAGCGTACATCCAAAAGAGGTAGCAATAAAAGCACAAGAGTTGAACATCTAGGTGAATGGAGAAGAAATTAGCATGCTCCGGTTCGCAAATTACTTCGTATTAGTAGTTACCGAAACGTGTGAGGACTTACGCGCAACTCTGAATGCTATGTTCCAAGTACTTTGGTTATATAATATGACCATCGACAAGAAGAAAACTAAAACCCCTGTGTGCAGAAGAGAGAAACTGAAGACCGAGATCACAATTCGAGGGACAAAACTAGAGTAAGCGGAGTACTTCGCTAAGAAGGCGCTCAGGAAGGAGAGGCCACTATTATGGCCAGATAACCTGAGGCTGTAAACAAGGAAGCAGTTCTGCAAAACGCTTGCATGGAGCATGGCACTCTGCGGATCAGAGACATGAACATTGGAAGCAAAGAGGCATTTAAAACTTGGTGCTGGAGGTGAATTATGAAGATTAATTGGACTAGTCAAGAACGGGAACGTGTATTAAAGAGTAAAAGAAGTAAAGACAATATGGAGAACTATACATACGAGTATATCGGAAAATAAATTTAAGAGAAAGAAATTGAAGGGAAGATTCTGTAGAGGTAGACCAAAATACAGGAACATAGGATAAATAAAGGACGTAAAACAGAGAAGCTGTCAGTAGGTTTGGAAAGTAACACTGAATAAAAAAGAATGGAGTAGTGTAGTAATCCAATCTTAGAATTGAAATATTAATGATAATGCCACAATCTCGGTTTGATTTTATCTCAACTTCATCAGGCAAAGAATATACCGCAGTGTATGAAAACTTTAATTAAAAAGGAAAATGTGACTAATGTTTTACATTCTTTGGCATAAAAACTATTAAAAGTAGTGAAAACTGAATTTATTTTATATTATATTAATTCCAAGCTTTACAGATGTTAACTTAAGATTCAATTATCACAATTTACATTCGCTATTCAGTTAATTAATTTGAAACACAGTACGAGGTATGTTCAAAAATGTCCCTATCTTTTTGAATAGCCCGCCTCCATTTGGTTATTTTTTAATCCGCTTGAAGTCGTTGTGTCCTCGAAAACTTCCCAGATAACCGCCTTCAATAACTTCGTCGATATGTTGTTTTGTTGATTAGTTACGGCCGTTTATGTGAAGGGGTGTTCTAGCAGTGCGGCGAAAAATCGGACTTGGAAGGAGCAGCGCTGCTCTGTGAAATTGTACGTGAAACTGCAAATCTTTCAAGGAAAATTTTGAGTATATTACCAAGACTTATTTTTCGGTTGCAATCAGTGGAAGACAACGACCGTTCCGGAAGCTTATCAACGTCGACTGATGACCCCCCCACATCTAGAAAGTGAAAGCACTCGCTCGTGAAAATCAACGTTTGACTGTCGGGAACCTGTAGTTGAGTGTGGCATCTTGATTGGTTCTTGCTATGAATTCCTAAATGAAAAATTGAGGATTCATCGAGTCGCCGTCAAATTCGTGCCTCACCTGATGGCAGCTGAATGTGTAGATCCCATATGCTGATAATTATCTTTTATGCTGGCCAACGAGGCCGATGTTATAATTCTCAGGCTCTCAAACCCCCAGTCCTTCACCTCTCTTACTAGTCTTGCTTTCACTCTCGTATATTTTTGCTTGCACTGTACAAAAGGAGGCCATGCGGAGCATGAGCGGATAAAATCTACAATGATTCAACGAAGAAAATAGCGAAACCCTCCTCTCGTTCTTCATCCTAGAAAAGGATGCAATTGACTCATCCAGAAAAAGCAAACCAATGAAAAGTACAACGCAATCTCTTGAGAAAAACTCATTTTTTCAACCTTAAAAAATGGAGATGGTCTCATGAATGGCGGTTGTGAATGTGGCCATCACGCTCCATGCTATGAAAAATCGCCCCCTCTCTCCAATAATGTCTCCGACACTGTGAACAACAGCGCCGCATTTTGTCGTCGATTGCGACGGCGGTTTACAGCGATGAGATCTCTTTATTCCCACGCACCGATGACATCTCTGGGGAAAAAATTACTCGACCATTTCAAGGGGTATCCGTAATTCAGCGATCTCCCGCTAGCTAGCGCTTTGAGCACATTTATTGCAGCTTATGCTTTACTTTGTTTAATGATTCAAAATTTCAAAGACGCTATATTTCACTTCATGAAGATATAATGCTCGAGAATGCCTTACTTTCTTAACAAATTATGTTGTCACTATTGGGTGAATTTTGTCGCACTTTCACTAATTATATTTTTTAGATCTCGCTTAAATGACGTTAAAAACGAACTCATATAATGATAAAATACTTCTCATTGCATTTGTCCAACAGACCTTTTGATAACAACGTGAATAATGTACATATCTCGTCAAATAAATTTTTAGATCCCTTTCTAAGATTATTACTACAACTGCAACAATATGTTCTGCCCAAGAGATCATCACATATATGCTCAAATCCCCATTTAATCATTTTTTTAAAGGGGCATACTTTTACTCCTTCAACCTATCGAAAAAAACTCAACCCTGTCCTCTTTTCACTCAATTTTGTAATATTTCTCCCCTCTCTCGGCGTTCCGTTGCCATTCATTACACCCCGCTTTGTTTACCCTGCATTCGAATTCCTTTCGCCACTCAGCCGTGCCAAACACTCTTTGTTTGTCTTTCCTTCTGTTAATTTTAGTTTTTCGATTCTTATCCGCGAATAATCATATATAGGCTTAACTTTTGATTGGTCATTACGATTAATTTACATGATAATAAAAACTGTTGTTCCAAAGTTCTTGTCACGAGTAAATTTAGATTTCTAATGTAATGAGAGTGAATGACACACATATTTTACGTACAAGTCAATCTCTGACACATATGTGTCCTGATTTATGAAATTAAATTCGTTTATACACTTGTGAGACATCGGGTTATGCAATGAGCATCATTACAACTTTTCAATGAACAGTCTTCCTTCAGTTACGTTTCCCATAAGTTTCGTACTCGAGGGTCAACGGCGATAGGACCAAAGATTTGGGACCTAATAATTATCAGAATATGTATTCAAAAATTGACTGCTTTTGGGAATACAATCAAAATATTTGACTTCCATATTGATTTAATCGTGATTTGTCTGGCACGGTCGGGAGAGGACGTTTGATTCAATACAAGAATAGTCTTCATTTAAATGATTATTTGAGAATAATCAAACAAACATGTTAAATGGAAGGGATTTATTAGGAAATTCTGGTTCGATTCTCTATCTCTCACTTTAGTCTCTCAGCCTTTGATTTAAGCAATAAAATCATTACTCACTCCCACACTGTTTGAGTAATAGTAATAATGCCATAATATCCTTTTCGTAAGTCATAATATCGCTCTTTGTTATTCATGGTTTAAAGTGACGTCATTTAGTGATTTCATTATGTGTTTCGCAAACATGCCAATGTACTCAACAAATCCTTAAGGTTTATATCGGAAATTATATATCTACACACATACCATCTATGTATGGTATGTATGTGTATATACCATACATAGATGGTATGTTTAACGATGTTCCAATTCCTTTAATAGTCTTTATGGACACTTAACGTATCTTACATATCATCCTCACCTATGTATCTTTAGGTATCTTTACATGTATGACTTATAGTTATTCATTAATTAAATGTAATATACATACATGCACATATATGTGTATATATGTACATGTATATGTATGTATACCCAACGCTGGTGACTGAGAACGAATGTGGAAACTCTCCGGGCGTGGCATCACGTAACTTAAAGGAGTTGCTATTGGAGGAGGTGTTGAGAGGGGAAATCAGAGGCTGGGCGTTGGAAGGTAGATACGGAGATGAAGGACTGAGGAGAGGAAGGGACAAAACTGGGGAGGGATGCCCTTCTGGAATGGGAGACGATGACAGTCCATGACGGAGAGCGAGACGCCGCTAGCACGATAGCGACTCCCTTCCTTCATTCCAAGCTGTGGCAGAGAGCGAGGGAATGTGATAACAATTTCTTATCTCTGTACTGGAACTAATCCTGTCAGTAAACAATGACATGGAAATATTCGAAGGTTTTCACCATATGGTGACACAAAAAATGGTTTCAAGCCAAGAAGAGAGAGCTAGTAGAAAGTAAAAAGGATCCAATTGGGCACCTTAATTCTCTAAGAATGTTGTATTAAAATGAGCGGTCTGGAATATGAAAATATTTTATACTTTTATGAAATTTATTTATTTATACTTTCCATGACAAATATTGTTTGAGCTATATGTATGTATACCTTAGCCGGTGTCGCGTCTTAAAAAACTACAATTCAAGCCGTTTTTTATTTCCCAAATGAAAAACAGCGTAATCAAATACCTGCAAAATTGTTTCTTCTTTTCAAGTGCTCTGCAAAAGTATAAAAAAATCCACGAAACACTATTATCCCTCAATTACGTGTGTAATTTTTCACACAAATTTACATTTAGTTGCAATTAATAAACAAATTGACGCTATGATGTAATGATAAACAACCTATCATAATTTAGTATCGTGCCCTCAAGAGAAAAAGCCACTAATTATTTCTTAAAGCCGTAAAAGATCGTATTTAATACCGCCTGAGAGAGAGAGGGGGATTGCAAACAAGGCAAAGAGAATACTTCCTGGGGTGTGCGGTTGCTGTGGAGATGGGAAGGAGGAGAAAACACTTAATACGCGACTGGCCGGTAGTTCTCCCATCCTCCTATTCCTTCGCCCCTGTTCGAACCATTAGCCCAGCTTCCCTTATACACACACGATCTCCGATCCACCCCTAAACTCTCCCGCGAGAACAAACGACCAGACACCAGCGCTCTCGGAAGGAACACGTCTTCCGCTTTTCGTCCTTCCTTGCGCTACCTAATTGATCCCTTGTTCTCCCTCCTCGTTCCTCCCGGAGCCTTCAACTCCTCTCGCTTTCTTCCTTTGATATACTCCCGCACTCCCTTCCTTCTTTTATCGAAAAGTACTTCTTTCGACCGATACGATGACGAATTCTCAGGCTTGCTGGAAGGGGGTGAGGAAAATTTCATTCTGCATGCCGACATGGGAAAAAAACTGTTCTAAAATTGGTGGGATCAACTGAAAAGAGCATTCAATCTACAAAACGTAATGAGCTTCTGCCTCTTCAAGGGAATAATTCAAGGGTGCCTCCCTCTTTCCCGAAACGAGGATTTTTTTAATGGCAGTGCTACTACTTCATTGTGGAACTTAAGCTGGGTGGCCTCGCCCAATTCAAATACTTACGCTCTTCTACTCTTAAAACGGTTACTTCATTTATTATTTCAGGCATTCAGTGTCTTGGAAACATAGTCTACCTTTCTAAAACTTATATTTGAATAAATATTTCTCAGTCAGGGTTAATTCTGTGCAGGAGCAATATAGCTGAGGGTACGATTTTTCACAATCAAACCGTTTTGTTTTCAAATACATCCTTGCCCCGCAAGAAAACACAAGTAGTCAAATTGCTCAGCGGGATTAAATGGCATGTATGATCATTTGAGAGATGGACTCGACCAAAATATTCTCTTAAAGTGCGATATTTCTGTTTATTTGACAGATAATGGAGATCTATTTTGAATTGTTTTGCTTACGCTGTAATTCCAATCATATTTTCAAGAGAGATCAAAATAGTGTCCTTCATTAATTAAAACAGATACCGATCGAGAAAACCCTCTATGATGGGATGTTCTT
This sequence comes from Hetaerina titia, assembly GCA_037158775.1. Lineage (NCBI taxonomy): Eukaryota > Metazoa > Arthropoda > Insecta > Odonata > Calopterygidae > Hetaerina > Hetaerina titia. Next base: position 10,921,478 of record CM073771.1, read on the forward strand.
AGCGCTCAAATATAAAATATAAATCAGCTATATCAGTATATGCTGAGCGAATTTCTGACCTCTCCAATCACTCCATATCCACGTATTATTTGCAGGTATTGTATTCCATGGCAGAGAATCGGCTACACGGCTAGAGATGGTTCTCACGGATACCAAAGTCCTTCAAAATTAAATTCCCATTCATTCTAAACCAAGGAAAAACAAATCCGAATTTATTTCAATAACTCTTGCATTATATTAAATATATAAAGGTAGTTAAAGGCATTTTTCATTTGCCTAAAACGCTTCAAAGCCACCGATACGATTTGAGATGGACGAGATGTGCCCTATACTTTACCAAACTACTCGAATAAAAAGAGACGTTTCAGGCGTGATATGGTGGAATATCATGATTAATTAAAATTGGCAGTTTTAATCAAACTACTCGAGTTTGAATAGTTACCTAAATGCCAATAACTTAGTTCACCTGCTTCATTGATGTCATTCCCAGTATCGATCTAGAGACAGGACTTTATTTTTTGTTTCATATTTATTTCATTTAAGGAAGGAAGTGGAATTGAAGTGGGATTTACTATGGTGTCGAATGTCAGGTAGTGTTTTCTTAGGAGAGGCATAAGAATGTATTGTTGTTATAACCTGTCCGTCCACAACCTACTTCAACCGGTAGAGTATCAATAATAATAATTATTATTTCTTTTTGAAATTTGTAATAAATTGAGAAATAATGAAATACATATAAATTTGTTTTCAATTTTTTCGCTAATATAATTTAACACTAAATTTAAATATTTGCTTATAGACATTAAAATATAAATATCATAAACAGCCTTAATAACGGTATTCTGGAACAAAATACGCACGTATTATCTGAGTATACAAATTTACCGAGAAGTCAACTGAGAAATTCGCTATTCGTTCACAGTGGATTTTTTCCTAATATAACGAAATACCGAAGTGAAACTACCTCATTTAATGAATAAGTAGATGGATGTGATGGAAGGCATCAAAGTGAGCAAGGCGAAGGAATGAACTGATCGGCAGCTAGAAAAGAAACTTGCTAATATGCCAATTCTAAGGTTAATAAAAAGTGCAAATTCTTACCATTCTGGTTAGATCATCATAATAAGATTCTACTCATGTTCAAGTAATGAAAGTTTGAAATGATAACTAGCATTAGTTAGTGCGTATCACGTTGCAGGTAATTGGACTGTGAGAAGTAGTTGAATGGCGAAGATATGAGTTTAAAACTAGACCCCATCACCATCATCATTTCCGGATTTGAAAACAAGCCAAACTAAAAATGTGCACACGCAATAGTAGGCATAGCTTTACCAATCGAACAGTGCTAAGCCTGAAAAATGGCAAACATAAAACTAAAGAATTTGGCGTACGCGAAACGAACAAAGACGGAGCAGGAAAAATGTACACTCCGACCTGTAGCTATTTGCAACAGTCGGATGCGACTGCTGCATTCTCCGGTCACGGATGTCCGTCCGCCCCCACGGAGATCCCAACCTCGCTTCACTCACTCCAACTGCTTTCTACCGCCTTGACAACACGCCCCGCACCATCCGGAGCGTTCACACAGAAATCCTCGACCTCCCTCCCACTTCCGCAGCCATCCTTCCTCCGTCGCACAATACACACTCATCCGGTCCACCTTCTTTGGAATTCCGAAAGCGCGCGTCCTATTCCTACGCAAATGCACATATACATACATCTTCCTCCCTCCCGTCGAGAAAGGCGACCCCGCACCTCGACCACCCCTTTCAATCTCCTGCAAACGGCACAATCCCTCCCTACAGAGGACGAAACATCTCCGGAGGATAGCGACGTGACACTAAAATCTCGAGTAAGCATCATGGATTTAGGGAAAAAAAAGATAAATATTTCCCCAAACAAAACGAGGGAAGCACGATCAGATTGCGATACATTTTGTTAAAGCAATTATTCTGAAACCAGCACCAACTGCAATTTGAAAGCGTTTCAACTCTGCTTATATTAACACTGCCACAAAAAATGAGACAATGCACCCGCCTAGCAAGATGAAATTGAAACTTTGTGTATATGTGTACATTTTAAATATAAGAATGCCAATAAAAGTGAAAAACGATAGAATCGTGCTGTGAGCGATAATTCTTTGCTTGTGATTAATTTTTGCGTTTTCATATAAGTAATGGTCGAAACATATTACGACATCATAACCAAAAATTTCCCCTAACAGCCTTCTGGCTTGTTCTTCACATGCTTCCCAAATTTGTGGAATGTACATTCATAATAATTGGCCCAATAGAAATGAAAACAACAGGAAGGAGGGGCGGGATATATTTTACGCAGTCAACATGAGGCATGAAAAGTCATCGTCCTTCTACCTTTGACAAATTTCAAGAAACTGCGGGAGATGACTCAACAGTAAATTTTAACAGAGTCATCCGTTAACATGCATTTCAGTGCAACAATTTCAGAGCGTAGAAATCATTCACCTTGACCGGGTCACAACATCCCGTTTCTTTAAAGCCCCCAAAATTTCAGAGTCCTTCTCTTTAGATTCGAATTATACCGCCCTTCAGGAAGTCGTTTTCAAAGTAGTGTCTTGCTACCTGTTAGTAGAACTTCCCTCCTGTTTTCCCATCTTCCTTTCAAATTGCTCTGGGAAAAGCGACCCTTTAAATCTTATTCTCTTGCAATCTATCTTTCCTGACTTTCTTATTTGGTCTAGTCTTCCCACTCAGTCGGAGTGGTGAATAATGCTCTGAGGGGCTGCCGTGAAAATGTGTTCACTGTTGTGAGTAAAGCGCTTTAAAGTGCGAAACTAATTTATCTTTTGGACCACATTTTCAGGCATCATTTGCCACAAAGACTGTGAAATTTTACCGAGCATGAATGCCCATATAATTGAAATGCAATACATTTGGTACTATTTCCAAATTTATCAGATTACATATAATATGAATAGTGTAATATAATGTCATAAAAGAGGTCCAAGCAATTTATTCAACTTTTAGATATTTATTCATTTAACAATAATCCGCGATCATCCTAGGATGGCCTTTCACATTACAATTTTCGCATAAAATAACTACGAGGATATTTCCCAAGCACTAGGTAGTTGGACGCCTATCGAGTGAGTAGTAAATTAACATGAGTGACGATATGGGATGGGAATTCAGATATTGTCTGAAAAAAATTATTCTGATCTGACAGTCTGAATCAACTAAATCTCTGAAATCAAGAAAAACCCTTTTTGCCTGCTAAAATAATAAATGTAACGTGACATGCAGGAATTGATTGTAAATGTGAGACGGCTGGAATAATCCCCTTGTCTATTGGACACTTCAAGTCAAGGACCCTATCTGTAGATGAATATTTCATTCGTCAACGCGAAATTTTCTTCCAAAAAATATTGCCGCAAATTACTTTTAAAAATCGAAGGAATAACTATCAAGTTGAAATAGTTCCGGTCAATTTTTCGAATAATACCGACTATTTATTGTCATCTCTTCTTACATTGGAGCCTGCTCCAAGTTATAATAGCACAAAACCTTTCAGCTATTTACTGGAGGAAGATTCTGAAGGCGGATTCGTTTGAACCCGTAGATAATACAGTGATTCTTCACGTAAGGGCACCAATTTCGATGGCAAGGGACGGTAGGGTTTTGTCACTCCATTCTCTCCAGTGAATTCTGTTTTGAGAAAATCCGAACGCAGTGCATCACTGGTTGAGCTGTGAGGTAGCTAGCTAGACGGAAGGACCCTCTTCGCTCTGAGTAGGATAACGCCGAAGTCGTGGTGCTCTCCATCCTCCCTCGTCGCCACAATTACTGTCTTGAACCAATCACCAACCTATCATAGATGGCGTGTATAACTTTCATAGCTAATTATTACCTTTAGTAGTAACCACAACCACATTACCCGAGTTACTTTATGCATGCATAAGCATCCAGTTACACACTCCAAGTCCACAGCTATTGGCTATACATGTAACGGTATTTTAAGATGGAAAGACATTTAAGAACCAAATGCAAATTTATGACAAGGAGAATGTAATCCCGAAGAACCTTCCAGTTTTTTGAGTCCTTAGAAGAGATTTCTTTTAAAAGGATAATTTAGCATTTACATTTGTATAGCAAATATGGTAGATTATTTAAAGGGCATATGAATAACCAAGGATGTCAATATCGCAACCTTTTTGAACATTAGGGATTAAAAGAGTTTCGAGTCAATGAGTCTGTATTAGGAAGAACCTAGTGGCACCAAAGGGATACATTTTGAGAATATTATTTCCATTTTTTTTATTAAGATAAGTTATGATTTCCCCCAACTAAAACTTAAGCATTTTAATTATTTGATCTAAAGATTGCTCTTGTACCCTTAAAGATATGTTGGTCATTCCCCGACGTGATACTACCCCTACGAAATATTTTAATATGGAAATACTTCCTCGGCCACTGCTCCATTCATACATATCCACATCGCTACGTTTTCTTTAGCAATCTGTGTATATTAGGTCAAACCAGGCTCGCTTGTGGTAATATATTTCTGAATCGTCAATGAGTGCGCATAAAAAAAATTCACGCACCAAAGAAATAAGTAATTAGTAGCATGTGTACCTTCTGGGAGTCCACATCTGAGGTCGACTGCGAGTTTAAAAGAAAAAAGGTAAGGAGGAACATTGATAATGAGCTCTACACTCCATCAATAAAAAATGGCCACATTGTACCGATCATGCTTTTCTTCAAGTATTCACTAGATAATTAAGATCCAAGTCAGATATTGGAAGGAAAAATTAGTCCCTGGATCTGGTAGGAAGTTCTGATGACGAAAGAATGTTAAAATCATCATCTCAACGAGCAAACCCGCCTACTGTTAGGTCTAGTTATTTGAGTTAATCTTCCACGAAGATTCCTCCATCCTTCTCTTTATCGGTGGGCCGTTCACAAGTAAAAACTCTGCCATCATCTTCTTCCCCTACGCCATATTATTATTATTTTCTTCCGTTGAGTCCGATTCTCCTCCCTTTCTTCCCTCCCTTGCACTTCTTCCTCCTTCCTCTTTCGCATCACTTCTATTCCACTTTGGTTTTCTTTTGTCAACCGATTGTCGTTCCACAGATGAATGGCTTCTTTGATCGCATCATAGTCCTTTGCGCCATCCATCTACAGATCCCCATTCACCCACTCATTCCACGCTAATCCCCCCCTCTCTCTCGTCATCCATCCCCCACCGCTCCATCATCGTATCGTGACGTCACCTCCGTCAAGACACACTCAACAACCGTCTCAGTGTCCGAAGTGTAAAATTGTCGATGAATATCAAAAAGGACTCGACGGCCAGAGATGACAAACGCCACTTTATAAACTGCGAGTCGCGCGAACCTGGCAGCATGTAGGCGATAAACAAATCGGGCACACTTAGATATGTCGATGAGAATGAATAAACCGACCGGGACGGCGGAATCGATTGATGTATCGCCAATCGATTTATCAACTGCCGATGGCTAGGTAGTAATCGAGCTTATGGCCGTCCGGTAATGCTGATAAATCACCTCTGCCCTGCGTGGATTTTCGGCAACCCGCTCGTCGCCTTCCGAAGGGCAAATGATTGCAGGTGGTAAGTTATAAAAATATTTCATAAGAATCCTCAACGAATTCGCTCGCGACCAAAACCTCGTTGGAATGCCGTGATGAAGATGAATGAACGCTCTTTTGGCTCCAGAAAGGAGGTGCGCGGGGGAGGGGAGAGGCCATGCGTCGATTAATCAGTGCACGCACACAAATTGAAACAAAAAAAGAGCGACGCCCGTGTTCCCCCCTTCCGACGAGATGACTGGCGTGCCAAAAGGACTCGAACATAAAAATAAACAGGGCTGCGAATAAAAAAGAGGGTGATTTTTACTATGCATTGACGCGCACAAGGGAGATTTTTTGTGGGGCGAATCGGCGCTAAACTACTTCGCAGCTTCGACTTTTTTATGCATCCCAGCTGACCTCATTGCGTGCCTGTCATTACGTGCCTTCGCCGCCAGCCCATCTTAGCTTGATGTTCTTCCCTGGGCGCACAAGGCCTAAGCTCCAGAATTAATCCACGGAAAGGTTAGTCACTGAATTAATCGTGACGCAATCGATGAAAATATTTTTTTAAATAAATATAAATCAGATTGGATAACTGATAATAACACTCTTTCCGACATTTCTCATTCGTTTTTAAATAATCAATCTCGATTTAAGTTTTATTTGCTGATATTCGTATAATTTTTTCTTCAACAAACCTAACATCTTTTCATGGACCTACTTTCAAACATTTTGTCTTTAAATGATTATTGCAAATCTTAAGTTGGAAGAGAGAGGATTTTTGTTCTATTAAGTCATCGTTAAACGCCAAAGCAAGATCAAACATTTTTGCTCACGTGTGCAGTCTAAATAAGAAGAAATATAATGCCACTATAACATGTTGTTTTTGCTTTCACGACTACCTAATCTTTATCTATTTCTTCGTTACGTTATATTTTTATTTTTTGTCTTCCGTGAACCATTATTCTTATCACTTTCATCACAATCAATTTTCAGGCAATTTTCTGTGCGTAAATTGACTCTGAAATCAACTTAAAATATATCTATCCTAATTCACCAACTTAACCATTATTTTATGTGAAGATTTCTAAAAGTGAAAATTAATCTACAATTTAAAAATCGGTCTTGTAATTATTCTATCAGGTTATCTAATGATGAAATTTGAAAACTAATAACACCATAAGCTTTACCAAGAGCAAAATTGTCCAAAAGTAATAATTCTTTAATTCTCTCATTCATTTTCCAACTTTTCCCCACTCTTTTTACGTTTTAATATTATGAAATCCCGAAAACTATTCCTTTGTTTACTAGTTATCAGTTTTACATTAAACTATGAGAGAAGATCCAATAGAATCCGCTAGGCTGCGAGTTTAACATTTCTATAATACGAATTACAGATTCAGTTTTGATGCAGTGGAACTGTTCCATAATTACAGAGACGAAGACTTACAATTTTCCAATTAGTAAAGATTTATTCCCGACTAGTTTCGATGCACTACAATCTCGCCCACTCGCTCATCTCCTTCCAGCACTTGGAGACACACTGCTTTCCCCACTTCCAACATTAAATATATATATTGGATTCACTACAGTGAAAGCTTCACTTGAAAAATGTAGTGCATCAAACTAGTCGGGAATATATCTTAATTCAGTGGAAAATTGTAATAGTCTTCGTCTCTGTTATTTCTGGAATACGTAATAGTAGAGATAGGTCAGCGAATTAATTGCAGCTTCCGGATGGAAAGGACTATTCCAATAAACCGGATCATTAACGTCCATAACTCAATATACCTTAGATGTTATCTTAAGCCTTCACGCCGCTCCCGACAAGTATGCAAAGCTATATACGAGGGCAATGCAGAAAGTAACCGCCGTTTTGAAATAAAAATTAAACCAGCGAATATAGAACAATTTTATTTTTACCTCTTAAAACTAAAACTTTACTTTATTTTTCCACACAGTCGCCAAATCGGTTCAAGCATTCATCGTGTCTTTTAACAGTCTTCGTAATCCCCTCTTCATAAAAATCTGCCACCTGTGAATGGAGCCAACCTGCCTCTGCGTTTTGAAGCTCTTCGTCATTGTCGAATCCCTGAGATGCAAGCCATCGCATTGATTGCCGTTTTTTCTCAGCATTCACGTAGGCCACCCAAGTCTCGTCGCCAGTAACGATTCTGTTTAAAAATTCTGCTCCCTCCAAGTCGTACCGAGAAAGAAAGTCAATGGCAGTCGGCATTCTTTTTGTCTTGTAGTCGTGGGTGAGCACCCAACGTTGTTGTGAGCACCCAACGGTGAAACCCAAGTTGGTACCCAACGAGCACAAAACTTGGGATTTTCTAGTTTTTCTGACACAATATCGTGTACTAGGCTTCAAGAAACTTCAGGAAAGTGGTCAAAAAGAGCAGAGATCGTGAATCGACGATTCTCACGAACCTTTTATTTCACGTTGGTTAGCAGGTAATCACTGACAAGAGGAGACCCACCCCTCCTTTCTTGGTCGTGAATGTTTGTTCTTCCATTTTTAAAAACCGTACACAGTGACAGACTCCACCTTCACTCATAATGTTTGGCCCATAAACCGCACAAAATTCACGATGAAGTTCGACTGATGAGTGATTCATTTGCCCAAAGAAATCATATTACACCACGCGCTTCACACTTGGCGGGAGTTTCTATTGTGGCACTCATTTTTTTAAGCTACAACTGGACAACTCGTGAACGTACGATGCTCCGTCTAGCACAGTTAAAAGCGTATTAATCTACTGCGCGTGCCAATGTCAATATGGCGGCGCTATCCCCGCTACTTCTCGCGCTGCACACAAATGGCGATTACTTTCTGGATTACCCTCGTAATAAAAATAAAGCTACATAATATAATAAAAAGTATTAAGGTTTTTATTTTGAAAAAGTAAAATTATTTATATTTTATGAAGATAATTAAGGGTGTGATAGTGCAGTGAGTAGAGCAAGGCCGTGACCTGACACTGACCGTAGGGCCCAGATTCGATTATTGAGGATCACCCGGGGTACTCACAGTGTCACCCGAAGAGTGTGTTCATTCGAATACCATTTCCTGATAAATCATATGCAGCACAGGGAAAGAAACTGGTCCCCCTGTCCTCCTCTGCGAGTTTCACACACCATTGGGCTTACTACTGGGTGAGCACTGCACACGCCAACACACTGCAAACCAACCATCGGGCTTATAACTGTGGTTGGCTTTTACAGATAATTGCTCATATTTTACCATATTTATGTATCACTGATTTTTCACCATACTATAATTAATATGCAATGCCATCATTCAAGTATTTTCTATTTTAATTAGTCCTTGCCATATTATTCCAGAAATAATTCCAAATATTTCCACGAATTTATGCAACCAGATATTTTATAGACTAACAAATAAAATAATTCCGCAAAAATTCAGCTTTTATTCAGCATGTCTTCAAATGTAGTAAAATAATATGTACAACGAAAGCAAAGATGTATGAATGCAATTAATACATCCCGCCCGTGCCTATCAAGGTCAAGTGAGCTTATATTATGGAACATTGCCGCCTGTATGAATGAAAGTAACATAATCACAACCTTATGAAAATATGAAGCCCCTCCTGGATTCCATCGGGAACAATATGAGAAAACTGGCATAATTTCGCTAATTGAAATTAGATTATACAGGGATGTAACTGAACAAATAGCAGACTTAATTAATATGCAACACAAAGAAAAAAATCTCTTGATAAAGTAATAGGTATAATTTTTTTTGCAATCCTAAATTGGGGTGAAGGTTATTAATGCTTACGAGATCCTCCGCAATGCAGTATACGTTTTTTTGTGGAGTTGGATCTCAACTCTGGCAGTCATAATAGTTTTTAATGCTAACGAGTAATAATTAAATGGATACAATGAGTAAGTAGAAATGTTTTGGTCATAAACGCTATACTTTTCCCTTTTCGTTTAAAAGGAAGAAAACAAACAAAATGCGTCGTGATACATGGCCGCGTCACTTTATTTCGTCGAGCTCAAATTCTGCCGTCAGCTGCACAGAATCTCGCCGGGTTTATGTCGCCTGGCCAGAAATCCATGGACCTGGGCACTATGGTCCTTGCGTCTGCATTTTAAGGAAAGCGCGCGACGGTTTACAATTTAATGAGTAAAGTTTTTCTATGAGGACATTGTGAGGGAGGTGGAACATGACGCAAATCCACTTCTGTCGCTAACAAATGAAGGCGGAATTCCGTCCCCTGGAAGTCGGTGCGACGCTGCTGGTGATAATTGGCTGCTTATCCGCGTGACGCCCCCTCCTCCTTCTCTTCATCTCCTCCACCTCCCCACTCCTGGTTCCTACAACCCCTGGAGAGCGCTCCTGCGAATCTCTGCCCTAATGGCATTGCTATCCCTCAACGCCGCCTGGCGGACTACACCAATTCACCGCGCCAGGCACCACCGCCGTCTGCACCCCCTAGGGGCCATCTCCAAGCTAGACAACGCACCATAGGGGAGGGGGAAGGAGGGAGGCAGGAAGGAGACGAGCCGGAATCAGGGCTGAGGACCCACGCTTCCCCCGATGACACGGTGGGTCGGGCGACAAGAGGAGGAGCGGAAGTCGAGGTGCGGGAGATAGGACAGAGGCGGGGGAGCGAGATCTCTCACCGCGGGCTTCCGGAATATCGTGACCGCGGTCCTACCCGCACAAACAAAACCAGCCCCGGCCACAAGGCTCCCCTCAACCTCGCATATCGGAAGGGGGCCAACTTATGCCGCGGGCAGGACGGATTATAGATCGTTCGATCGGAGCGATAAATCTAATTATAGATCCGATTGGCGATTGATATTTGAGTGGCTATCAATGCATTTCTCGCCTCCCCACCCCCTCCGGAATGCACGCCGCTACCTGCTCTCCTCCCATTTCATACTCCTCCAGTCGACCAATCACCGCCTTCCTCATGCGTACCCCCCTTCCTCCTCCTCCCAAATGCACCGAACCCTTTTCTCCAGTCGGGGTTCAGCACGGCTCCAACCGCCCTCGCAACGTCATATCTCCACGGTGCACTGGGTGATTAGTTTATCGACGGGTTGGATTGGTTCTCCCTCTGCTTGGGTCCCAGAGAATAGGGAGACAGGAGTGGTGTGGGAACGTGAGGGTCGTAGGATATCCTCTCAGCGAGGAATGACGGAGAGGCGGACAGAGGGAGAAAAAGGGCCCACGGACGAGTGTAGGAAAACATAAAGGAGCCAGTTGCCCTTCAGGAGTGCACGATTGATGAAAGGGAAAGGGGAAAAAAGAAAAAAAGAAAGTGGAAAAAATGGTATTTAAAAAAAACGGGGATATGAAAGGGGCGGGTTTGAAACAATGGGGCTCTCTGCCATTTAACGCACCACCGAAGATAGACAAAGCCTGGAAAATGTAGTCCAAGAAATAACGCAAGCCTGAGATGAAATTTTCATGGGAAAATAGCGTTGGAGTTCTTTTGAGTGTTCGGATTTCAAAGATCAAAGGAGACGAAGACTCTGCAAGGAAGAAACTGAACAGGTGAATGAGACAGAGGCTCTATGGGCAAGGAGGAAAGAACGTATACATTATGACCGTCAAAATGTCCCTATAAATATTAGAGAAACCCTTACACTTTTTATCGCGGCTTTTCAAAAGGATAGGCGAACAATTGTTCTGGATCCCTTACCTTTTGGGTGCGGCTTGAATTCTAAACAACGACTGCTACGGAAATACAGCAATAATAGGTGAGCTCTTAAAACTCACGGTCCTAAAAATCCTATTTGTCAGTATGATCAGTTGTCATGGTTATTAATTTTAGATAATCAATTTATAGTTTTTAAACCACTCCTCTTATCAATACATGAAATTGAAACTCTTACAATTATATGTTGTTCAGTCAGTTCTTCGTCAAAAGCTGAATGTGAAAATTTTAAGATTTAAGTCATACTTCATTGATCAAAATGGATAAACGCAACAAAGTCGAATATAGTATTTTAGTTTCTGCTCAAAGTTTTGCGAAAGTCCAATCCCTCAATAAACATGAAAGACCGATATTTTACCATTTCGGGAATCATACAGCGGCAGAAACCCGAGAACGTAGTATAGAGTGTTGCTAGTCAACAAAGCCTATCAGCTCTACTGGGATAATCTTAGAAGAGTGAATCCAGGATATTTGAATCCAACCGCAAATATGACTACACACGTTCAAACCATTATTTTCTAATAATAATTATTTAAATCTAAAATTAAATCATCTTTTAACATTTTATTTAAGATAAATACCTATAAAATGAAGGGTACTAGTATTGGACGTAGCTTAAACATGAAAAAAATTAATGCAATTTAAGGGGTTTGGCCATAAGTCTGCCATGTTAATTATAGTTAAGAATCAAAATATAACTTTTTTTGGGAAAGTTGGCGATTTTTTCACTTAAAAAATTGCAATTACGTCATTTCCACACCAATATTAATGTATTTCTGTTAATTATAACTAATTATCCAATGACTTCAAGTATATACTATATTACTAGTATTTTCTACTGCTTCACTTTACCTTATATATATGTATATAGCAAATTCCATCCAAAACCTACCTTAACCGGTTGTTGATTACTTAATAATAATGATCATATATATATATATATATATATACATAGAATATATATATATATATATAGAATATATATATATATACATACATTCATTTAGGAGAAAATCGATAACAAAACCAAATTCAAGCAATACGGTTAAAGTGTTAATGTAGCATACTCGTATTTGTATTAACGTAATACTTATTTAATAGTAAAACACATTTAGATGATGTAATCATAATAATACTTGTAATTATCGGAACCTAGGGCTGAATTTACAGAGCACAAGAGAGAAAATCGAGCACAAAAGAGAAAACGTGGTGCTTTGATACAATGAAGCTCGTAGGCATCCCTAGAGTGAGTCCATATGACGCTTACTTGAAATTTGGTACAACTCCACATCAACAGGAGCAAAAACTATCCGTTATAGCTGCCGTTCTTCTGCGTTTTACCAGGTACGGGAGGCAAACCTTTTTGGCGAAGCATTAGCACACAAATGATTCAAAAAGCATAAGCAGCCGAATCCATTTAAGCCTTGAGCAGGCAAGAGGAAAGCAAGCAAGGAATGGCCAGGGGACAACAAATCCCGTTCGTCCATTCCTCCATCCACGCGTTGGATGCTAATGGATCATGCTGCTGAAATTCCTTTTCAAGAGGCAGCTAGCCTCGCAAAAAGCAAGCAGGCTCTTCACTGCCGAAATGTGTCAACAAATTCTATTAACAGGTTACACGTAAACAATTTATGAGATTCTTTTTTTTTCATATGCTGCCAAACCCTGGAATTTTCCGTTAACTTAACAGTGATCTAAGCCGATCAAATTTCAAAAGTTACAATTTGTGACGAAAACTAAACGTAAGTGAGCATTATGTTCCGGAACTTGTATCTCTGGTATCAGAAATACCATGCGAATTTAAATAATCAGTTCTTAAGGGTTCTTAATTATCTCGCATCAAATGTCGTTATTCGGTGAATCATTAATACTTTATAAACGAGTACCAAGGAATGTGAGGAGTCAGAATGTTTGTCCATTGCCATATTAGTACAAAAATGATAAGCTAACAGATATTTATTATAAATGAATGATTATTTCGGAAAATCAGTTCGCAATGGGTGAATATATTCACCATTTCAAATCAATCACAGTCATGCCCATCCCCAATAAATATCAATACTCGTCGATGGAAATAACAAACTGTAAAAATATTTTATAAATCTCCATCCAATTTTATATCCGTTTGAGATGTCTCCGCTTCCTTAGCCAACGTGTAAAACTGTATCTAAACAGCGATAGTTTTAATTCAGTTGTTGCGCAAAAATTAATTTCAGCGTCACATGGCATTAAACGTTTTAAAGTTTGAAGACAACATAAATGACATTTTCACATCCAAGCCATGGGAATAAGAATACTCTGCCACCAACATAATATCTCCGGATACGGGTTATCAGTGTTCACAATTAAACTAAGCCGGCGTTGGAATTAATAAATTAGATAGGGAGCTTTCAAGAGAGCTTTAGTGGGAAGTAAAAAAATACAGGAATCCAATAAAACGTAAATACGTAAGCCTTGTACAAGGAGTTACGGAACAAGGCCAGAAGAGAATCTGATAAGTCCGAAAACAGGTGGATCGAAAGCTGCTTCCAAGAAATCGACGAAAACATGGAAAAGGGAAATACGGCAGTAGCAAACAAAGACGAAGGCAGGAAACAGAATGAAAGAGTACATGGAAAGAAACGTATAAAAGACCAGGAGCTCCGAATGATGTTCTAATGAAAGATGAAAGCTCTATGGACGAAGACGACTGTAGTCCAGATATCCTGGGAAGTGAATTGGACAGAGAAGCGAAAAGCCTAAAGAAATCCAAGGCATTGGGAGACGAAAAAATCAACGGAGAAATCACCCAGGCTTTCTGAGCTAAAGCCGAAGAAAGCCAATTGGAATAATCAAGGGAGGTACGGAAGTGGAAGATGTCCTTTGAACATCGACTTTGAGAGGAGTCTAATCATTCTTATGCCCGAAAAAACGAGTTCCAAGAAATGTAAGGTAACCGAACGTCCAGTTTAGCACGAGAAGTCATACAGTTCCAAATACTGATATTGATAAATGAGAAAACACCATTGTAGGTTAAATTCGTGAACCTGGAGGAGGCCTTTGAAAATGCTCACTGGAAACAGATATTCAAACGAGTGACAACACTTAGAATGGATTAGAATGACTAATATATTATCTATTAACCATACATGAACCAATTCAATAACATGACAATACAAGACGGAGGAAAACAACAGTGAATATTACAAAGCATGAGTTAATTACAACCTATGGAAATGAAGCGGAAGTTATGCATACACTTCTGCAGAAGAAAACAACACAAAGGCATTTTAACATGCAATTTAGCATGATGAACGTAGGATGAACGTTAAACTAGGAAAAAAAGTTAGTGGGAATGAAAATAAAGATGACATTTCAAAAGGGAAAAATGGAAATTATTCAATATGTTAACCTAACTAATCACTTATGTCATGAACAGGAATATCCATTTCAATATTGTTTCGCAAACCATAGGGCAAGAAAATACAAAGAGATATAAATGGCTTAATTAAATATTTAAAAAAATTATTTATGGTAGATGTGTTGTTAATGAATTTATGAAAACCTTCCCTCGTTTAATACCTCTTTCTCGTTTTGGCCACTAATATTCTCCGAATTACACCTAGTCCGTGGCAATATTTTCCACCATTATATGTCCATAATCATAGGAAGGGTAATAACTTTCATTATGCATTAATTTTAATTAAATATATAGGTGGAATTATTCCAAGTTTCAATATTTCCACGTAGACTATAGTGCTGCGTTCAATGGCAATGGAGTCACTAAGGTGATAATGGAGATGAACAGGCAAACCTCCACGCATACGATCAAATTCGCAGAGTGAATTCCCTCGCGCAAAGTAAATTCCCGTCGTGAATAAGGCCGTCGCATAAAATCAAATCCGCATAAAGAGGCAGACCCTAGTTTAATTAAGCCCCATGCCGCGCGGCTTCGGCGGAATTATAACCCATGGCCTCGCGGCGAAATGAATACCCGCCCATGCTCCAAAACAACTGACTCTCGTCCAAATTGACAGGTCGAGACTTTTAAAAGTCGCAAGTGAAAAAGAAAAAAAAAGATCCGGTGACGGTTAGTCGTGAGGCAGCCAATGAGCACATGAGGGGCACGTGAGGGAACCAATGAAATTCTTTCACTCACCACGGATGTGTTCATCAGTATACAACTGACGCGGATACAATTCTACTCCCGACGACTTCCCCATTACGTGCGTATCTTCACCCTCCCATTCGGCGGCAGATGAAGTATTAATTCTGTTTTTATGCGCTTCGGATGGCATCCCTCCATTCTCCCTTCTCTAATAGGACAAAGGCGTCGCCCATTTCTGAGCACTCTGTCCCAGTTCCTCAATAAAAGAGCGCTCAATAAGTCCAATACTCAAAAAGAAAGAATGGATAGCCTCTTTTTTTTGCTATATCATCATTGCCCACCTTGCAAATAAAAAAAAACACCGACGGATCCGACATCCAACACATTTACCCACTTGCGTTCTTCAATCTCTTAGCGAAACAAACCTTGCCGAGGCAATTTAATCGATTCGCTTCCCTGTAATTTTTTTTATTCTTGATTGAATTTTCTGGTTTAAAATTATTTTCACCCACTTCTTCCGCCAATGTTTTTCCGTGGAGCGTAAATAAACACTTAAAAAGGAAGGGAAAGACCTCCATTTAATTAATATTCAGACCAGACGGCCCCAAGTCGGGATGGATGGAGGAAGGAAGGAAATGGTGCCATGGTCCCTTCTGCACTTGGTGAGAGGAGCGAGGAAAGGAGTGAGTGAGGGGGAGGAAAACATATAATTGGAAGGCAGTCACGGCTGGAGGGCATGACAGTAGGGAAGGGGTCAATGCTCCACCCCCGCCCTCTTTATTCATCCCTCTTCTTGATCGACGCGCCAACGAGACGAGGGATTGAAGAAGACCTCTCTCCCCTCGGCCTGCCCTCTCTCCAGCCGTCGTCGGCACCGTTTATTTGCAAAGTCCTCTTCGTCTTCCAAATGCAAGATGATCCGAATGGAAAACTCGAAACATTCGTTGGGAGGTGGGATCGGTAGAGGAATCGCTAAAGCAATAACGGTGGTCCCGGGAGGAGATGTGGGCGAGGGGAAGAGATGAAAGGGATGGGCGTTCCTCCATGGCCCTATCTCTCCCACCACTCCTTTCCTGTTGGCTTAAAAATAAAATGGGATTTCGAGCTGATTATAGTATTACTAGAGTGGGAACCAAAAGACGGAGCTCAATCAGCCTAAGAAAACATTAATTTTTGCAAATGTTCTCATAACTATCGTAAATAGGAGGGTTAGTACCTGGTTTCAAAGAGCACGTTCAATTCAATCTATGGAAAATTGCTATTGCCCATAAAAGTTTCTTTGCTTCACTTAATAATTTTCCTTTGTTTTCCACGGTCTATTTTATTGATTGTCAAACCTTATCATCTAATTTTTGCAACTACATCACAACATGAAAACATAAAAAAATCTCAACAAATTAATTTTGTGAGGGGAGGAATGTCTACAGGAGATTATTCTTTGCCGTATGGGAAATAATTACTGTACTGTGCCATTTTATTTTCGAAGGGAAATGATCATGGCTGAAGGCATACTGTTTCATGTTATACTATATTTTAAAAATCCTGCACTATAACAAATAAATCATCAACTCTGGAGCACTCAATGTGTCCTACTGATGAGCGCGTCGTATTTTATGCACCATTCATTCGTGCACATGAATGGCATTCCACTTAAAATTCAAGGCATTCACGAAAATATTTTAAGCGTCCCACGAATACCCTTCAAGAAAAAATAGAAGCATCGAGAGAGGTCGTTCAAACCTTCCTCGTCTTCCCTTTTCCGTATTTTTCTTAATTTCTCTCGAAAACGAACAGAGTTAATGACAAATGCGTTGGTTGGTCTCAGCTCATAAAATCCCATCTTCATTAATAATTTCACTGAGAATCATTTCGCTCCGTTCCATCGTGTCTCTTTTTTCTCCGTCCCCTTCTCCCTCTCCGTCCCGGCGTTCCCGCGACCTCCAATAAAATACATCACACACGAAGCAGCCCACTCAATCTGGACCACTCTTCCACTTCTTCCTTTATTTCTTTCCCCCTCTCTCTCTCTCGCTCGCTCGCCTGCTCCATGGAAACAACACGCAAAAAATGCGATCACGGGAGTCCTCGAAATAAAACGACCTCCTTCAGAGCCATAAGTCAAAATGACCCATCGATCGATACCGTAATTCAATCGAGCCAAGCAAAAAAGTAAAATCGGAGACAATCTCCACATCACCCACACCCTTTCCACTCGTTCCCACCACTTTTCCCACTCCTAACTCTTTCAGGGACACGGCTCCTGTACAGGGGAGAGAGAAAGGGGAGACGGGGAAAAAAGGAGCACGTATAGAGAGGGGAGACTTGATGTACATCTCGAAATAAAGCGATCTCCCCAACCTGAACGTACAAGTGGAGGATCGATGGCAAGAGCCTTGGAATTTTGCCGATTTGAATCGATCCTCGATCGACTTGGGGTTGAGGCACGCACACAACATTGGGTGACAATCGAACCATCGCACTCCCGACACAATGCTTCACTCTCACTCGATGGCAATCAATAACGGGGGTCGGGGCAGGATGAGGAAGGAGAGAGGGAGGGTTCGACTCCGGCCACTCGCATCGCCACCCTTAAAACCATTTGCCCAGACCTCTCCCCTCCCGTCGACCCCTTACGCCTCCGACATCCTCCCGCCTACCGTTCGCATCGACGCACCCCGTCCTTCCCTGAATGCTTCGCGGCTGTTGCCCTGGGAAAGCAACCTCCTCACCTTCGTCTCACCTCTCTTTCTTGCTCTTCCATGACTGCCCCCCTGTGGATCTCCCCCGCTCGCCCACTCCTCAAACAGCCCTCAAGACTTTCCTACCCCACCTCACTCTTCGATGCCACTTCCACGCGGCCATCCCCAAAACTTTTTACGGGAGAGAAAAAGGTCTCCCACGAATCCAACCAACCTAGTCCACCGGTCTTCCAAGCATTCTTTCGTTTCTCTATATCACCTCTTCTTTTAAAAACTGCTCCTCGCGAACTTCAAGTGTTCCGTCTCTTGTGTGTCTTTAAGATCACACGCTCTTAAAATCATTTACATGGGAAAGAGTGAGGCAGATCTTGGAGCACATGGGTCTGTCTCTCTTCTGATGAAGAAGTGGCCTCTCCACCGACATGGACCTTTATGAGTAAAGTTTCCTTGCTCTTCTCTCGGGCTCGAGAGATTCTGTGAAACAAGACCGCTTTCTTCTTGAATTTATTGAAATTTGACTATTCTGCAACTCAGTTACAGTCTCCCACGCAAGTGAATCAATAAAAAACACGAACAGGAAGAGCGAAAGTCATATTTTCAAAGTAGTCACCAGCTTTTTCCTGCGTACATTACCTAAATGTCAGTGATAGAATTTTTATTTAAAGAAGTACTTTATCAGATCTTTTGAAGATCTGGAAATATCAATTTAAGATAGCTCGTCTGGTAAAATGGAGACTTTCTCATTTCCTAACTGACTCCGTAAATTAATGTAAAAAGATATCCTATTCCTGCCCCTTCATCGCTGGCCTAATTCCTATTCTCTCCTCTATCACAGACTTCAACATCCCACCATTAATCAAAATTCTCAAGAAAGATGTGGCACACTAAGGAAAAATGTCGTACTATGTCAGGAGAGAACATGTCAATAATATTAGAGAGTAGAGCAGATAGATGTAATATGTAACTTTTTCCACGAACCTTATTAGATCAGAATAACTTTGTCAGACTCCGGGAGGATCATATTCGGGTAAAAATTAGTTTGGTATGCATTCACCCCCTGCCAAAAACCCTGGCGGTGGCTTCCAGGGTACTAAAAAATACATATCCTGCGTCTACATTCTGCATCCAGCATACTACATCGAAACCCGTCAAAATGAAATCTTAAGTATTCTGCATATTTTTTCTTCTCTTCACGTATTTCATTTATCAATAAAAATACGGCAGTTGATTTTTGGTTTTAAGGGTTTGCTGAATAGCACCAGGGATTAAAGTTGACCACTGTAAATGGTTTCACTCTCGTTCTAACTCGATGAAGTTATCACGTAGTCCATTGCATCGTTTCACTCCACGCAATTCCACGAAACCCATTTAATAACGAGCTCATCATGTCGCAATGATAGAATAATTGAGTATTCCTCCGATGCCTCGTCCAAGTTTTAAACTTAACGCCATTACTTGGATGGTCCCGCCCACTTGGCTCTGAAGCTTTCGAAGCCACCTCAACGAGTTATAGGGACAATAACCATTTCTTCCGCCATTATTAGCCAGAGATCAACGAAACAAGCAAACCCTTCCAGCACGCCAAAGGTTTTTAACGAATAGAGAAAAAGTCGAAGAAAGCATTCGTGAAGACTTTGCCATGGAGCGTATCGTTACATCCTTCAGGACAAGGTATTTCATGAAAGAGTTTAAAGTAGTAAAGAGTTTAGGCAGGTGAAAGAAATTTTTATTATTTTTTTATTAGGTAATTTACCTGTTAAGGTAGGTTTTTTTGGATGGATACAACTATCAATATAAATATCTTGTAACTCCAAACAAAACTCAATTCAGCAACCTAAACTACATCAGGTCCCTCTTCATCTTTGTGTACTTCTTTCCTCCCTTCATCCCATCCAACTTCCCTATCCTGTTCCTGCCCTTTCCTCGTTTGCCTAGCATTCTCCCCTCTATCACCTTCATCAACATCCCACTGCCTCTCAATACGCCTTTCATTCATATTTCCTGCCTTCATAGGTTATTTCCCAACAAACCCCTCTCCTCATCCACCATCTCTAGTACTTCCTTATTTGTTTTCCTTTCGGTCCATTTCACCTTCTCCATTTTTCTCCACACCCACATTTCAAAAGCCTCCGATCTACGTCTATCCTCCTGCTTCAGCGACCACGTTTCCGCGCAGTACAATAGCTACGCTCCATATCAGAGTTTTTACAAGTCTTGTCTTAACATCCCAACTCAACGTCCCCGTCATCAAATCCTTCCTCGTTTTAAATGAATATACTTTATAACTTCCACACAATTTTTTATTCGTACTACGCTCCATATCAAATGTTACAATTAATATGATTGATATGTTACAATTAAAATATTCCAAAAATAAATTATAGAAATATAGTATTACAATTTCCTCCACCACAACAGAAGTTATGTACAAATTATTTAAGAATAATTTGTACATAACTTGACGGTACTAACGACACGGTAGGGAAGTAAATTATTCTCACCGGTTTAAACGCCATTCAAATGGGCACATGTTGAGCAAAGGGGACATTAGAAAGGCATTGAAGACATTAAAAATATTCCATTTGAATTTTTTTAATGGTTTAAAAGAGGATTATAAAGAACCAAAATCGAAAATGGCGAATTAGGTGAATGTCGAAAAATAAGAAGATGCGCAAAACTTAAGCGCATTCAAAGCTAAATCCTACGCAAAATGGCGAAGGAAAACTTTTAATAAACCTACTCAAACTCTCGAGCAACACAATGCACGTAGATGATCAAATGTAGCATATTTGAGGGTGGAAGTTTACAGATAAAGAAAATGTGATCAGCATGCTGAATCAATATTAGCGGAAGGAATCAAATCTTGATTAGCCTAAAATGGAAGGTACTTTAGTGAATGAAACTCTACAGTTTATTATCCTTGTTTTCTACCTATTATCTTTCCTCTTCATGAAAAAAGCCAGAGTAAAATAGTAATGAGTAAATACCAATCAGACGGAGTGATAATAATATACCCAAGAGAAATTAGATGTAGTGAGTCGTAATGGAGTAAAACGTAAGTGTATGCATGGCGTAAGGTCTTCATTTAAAGTACGAAGGGTGAACCAACAGTTCTTCTCATGAATAAACCACTCGACTAATAACTATTTTCCGCGAAAACACATTTATCAGCTCGGAATTACGTCGATGCGTAGAGCTACCCACTTGCACACTTTCCAAATCCCATTGCTAAAACTTCCTTCACCTCAACATGTTTACTCATTTAGACTAAAACGTTCACGCATTCATGGTAAAGAGTCTCAATTGTAGTTGACATCTTTGCTAATAAATATATTGAAGATATTCCGATAAACATATCAAAATAAATACTGTAACACTAGTAAAACAATCATCAGGTTAATATCACCAACGAAAATATACTTAGTGCGCCAGCTGTTACCTCTCCGATGAGAGGTCCAAATTAACTGCTACACTTGACTATAAAGTAACTGACTCCCTAAAAATTCAAAAAATATGAAATTGAAGTGTTTCTTTACATTTATGTCTTAGCTGATGAGTATATTTTCTAACTAAAGAAGGGTCACCATTGATTATAATAGAATGAATTCGCAGAAAATCTGATATCCTGCGGAAAGTCCCTGCGTTTACTTAAATATATTCAGGGTATCAACCTAATTTTATCCCGAGACCTTTAGGTCAGCAGTCGTGGATTTTTACACTCTCGACGGCCACGATAATCAATTTATATTCTCCTAATTTGCCGTCTCGCGGTCATCTCTCTCTTTCTCTGATTTCGCCGAACCTCTCCCCGCAACCGAAGCCCTGCATTCCCGGCGGGAAAGATGGATTCTCCCACCGCATGGCCTGCGGAAGCCGAAGAAGACATGAAAAGGGTTCGCTTTCGTGACAAACGCCCGTGTCTCTTTTTTTCCCTTTATGTATTCGCACACACAAGAGCACTCTTAACTCTCCCTTTCTACTTTAAAAAAAACACCCTTCCCTCTGTTCCAGTATTTTTCTCTTTCCTTCTCACTTTCCCTCACTTCTGCCCCACCTTTTCTTCCTTCCTTCCTTCTCTTTCCGGAAAAGAACTATTACAACCCCTCACGGTTTCCAAAGGCAACCGATTGGGTGAAAAGACCAGCCCACCCCGACCTCCCAAACACCACCCCCCCTTTCCCCTCTCCCTCCCTTCACTCTCCAACAGCATTTATCCTCCCCACCCTTCTCAGCTTCTCTTTCTTTCCATCACGCACGCACACACACGTAAGCACACTTTCTCCCTTTTTCCCCAACCGCGGGACTTAAACCGAACGGAGACAAATGGCTTTCCTGCTCTGTGCCACTTGCCAGGACGTTCTCTTCATTCCCTCGTTTATTTCTCCTTTTTACTCCCCCTTCTCTTTCCCTCTCATCTTCACCCCTCTCTCTCTTCACACACTGCCATCCTGTTTCTTCCTTTCCACCCCCTCCTCCCTCCCTCTTTCCCTCTCTCTCTGCATCCCCCCCTCCTTTAACACCCTTCATTTCACCCCTTCTTACATCTCCTCCCCCCCACACTAGAGATGCGTTCCCCCGTCCTCTCCCGCCACGGTCCATTTCCCCTCCCCTCCCTCCCCCCTGCCCCTATCCCTATGAACCCACACTCAAACATGTTTTTAATACCTTTTGCGATGATGTTCCCCATCCAAACCGGGCGTACGGGATTTATAAATGGGGATCTCTCTTCTGTTATCCCTTCTTTCGTCGAGCAACGATTGAAAAATTCGTAGGCTACGATGGGAGAAATGTTTTGCCCAGCGCGTTCCGAAAAAGTGAAAACAAACTGCACTGAGTGGCAAATAATGTGCGGAATGCATTATTCCATTTTCAGGTTCTTTAAGTCGTCAGAGCGCTTAAGAGCTTCCATAGCATTTAATGCAGCTGGGCTGTTTTCTAATCCTTCTTGACACATTTAGCCAAATGAAAAATAAAGAATAGGGCTTTTCTGCCTATTCACTCAGCTCTAAGCCTTTTTCAAGCATTTTAAACTCGCTCCTTCATTAAAATTAATATCAAGGTAAAAGTGAATATCCCACAGCGTGAATTATCCCGTGAATTTATTATTTTATTAGTAATATGACGTAGATAAAGCCAATAATGGGAAAAACAATGTCATTTTCATCTATAACTTAGCTGAAGAAGTTTAAAATTTAAATTTATCAGATTAATTTTGGAATTTCTTCGCTCCACGAGATTGCCTGCTTCCTTTTTTCAAATAGTCCGAGTGTATTGTTATCATCACACGTCTAATAAAATTATTAAATATAAATTTTTACAATACTTAATAGATACTGCGTAATTCTTGAATGTTTTCCAGCCTTGATTTTGTTTAACTCGCGTTATTTTCTTCTTCGGTTCTACAAATTTTAAGTCTTTATTCGTTGATTTTTCATATGTCTTCCTCTTTCTCGTTTTCGTAACATTTACCCTAATATTATAGCATTTCACATCCCTTTACCGCTCATAGGTAATAGCTGCCAAAAAAAATATTCCGTTAACAGCTGGTAGTAATTAAATGCAATAAGGAAACTCTAAAGCAGAGGTGGGTTTTACCTCCCAATCATACGCTGCTAAATCACCTAATACCGAAGATCATGTATCTTATTTGCGAAAAATTCTGTTCACACCCCACTCTCTCGGGTCTCCTGCTTCCGGTGTGCAGAAAGTACTATATATATATATATATATATATATATATATATATATATATATAGATATATATATATATATATATATATATATATATCGGTGATGCGGAAGTACTCACGAGAGTAATATAACTTTTGGACGGCACAATAGAACACATAATAAGACAGATAACACGTAAAAGGACACTCACACTGTAGATGATTTAGCTTTCGGCCTACTCCGAGGCCTTCTTCAGGTCATACTCATACATATACATATATATATATATATATATATGTGTGTGTGTGTGTGTGTGTTTGTGTGTGTGTGTGTATCGATGACGCGGAAGTACTCACGTGGGCAATATAACTTTTGGACGACACAATAGAACACAGAATAAAACAGAGAACACGTAAAAGAACACTGCAGTCTGACCTGAAGAAGGCCTCGGAGTAGGCCGAAAGCTCAAATAATCCGCAATATGAGTGTTCTTTTACGTGTTCTCTGTTTTATTCTTTGTTCTATTGTGCCTTTCAAAAGTTATATATATATATGTGTGTGTGTGTGTGTGTGTGTGTGTGTGTGTGTGTGTGTGTGTGTGTGTGTGTGTGTGTGTGTGTGTGTGTGTGTGTGTGTACAAAGGAAGCACCACCTATATTTCGCGCCGCAAAATTGAACAATAAGCGTGACATCAGCATTACACTCATTAAGATGATGCTTCAAAGGCGTTCGTGGCTTCAAATTAACTTATGCTAATATCTAATCGGCGCCAAGCATGCGACGACGCAACCTGTAAATGAGTTCTATATTTCCGTCCCTCTACAGTTCTGGCTGGGCCATTTGAATCTGTGTTGGCACATTTAATGGCGGAAAGGGAGCCTCGGTTACGGCCGCAGACGCCATTTCCAAGAGCGAACCTAACTCCCTCTCACGCAGTAAAAACAAGGAGTATTAATATAAATACTTTCGTCAAGAAATATATATCCAGTATCTCAACGCTCTCTCCCCATTCAGCCTACCTCTCAACTTCCACCAAACGGCAATCGGTGCCAAAAATCTCTGGTGCCCTGTCCTCTCTCCGATTCCGGCCTTCCCCATACGTCCACCGCGCTGACTACATGTACCCTTATATTGTGTCGTCATCACCTTTTGAATACCTCTTTGCCGTGCTCAGTATCTCACCGAAGAAACAACATCCAATCAGCAGATATGCTACGAAGGAAAGTGGAATTACTAATTCAATAGCATTGTAGACTGATACAACTCATGCGATTCAAAAACTGCTATGCTTCTAGTTGAATAAATTGCTTTCTATTTCCAAGTTGTCGAGGGACAAATTCTCTGTCACAAAGCATAATATCAAAGGCACTAACTGATAAAAATAGAAAAATGCAAAACTCCCAGCCCAAGCTGTATATTCAAGCATTCTCATAAAGTGCAACTACTCTAAAGTATATTAATAACGAGAAAAAAACATTTAGTTTTATGAAGTTATAAAAAAATGTGACGTATCGGAGTCATCACGTCCATGTTTCATTCATTTACCAGCAAGACCAGATATTTTGTAGGCGATTTAATTGACTCCACTAAATTTCCCAGCATTTTCGTTTAATTCATATTCCTGATTTCACAGTCGAAATATTTCCTGGGTTTTTGGCAATCCTGGTGCCTGATAGCAATATGGTGCCGCAATGACTTTTTCCTAACTTTAGCCTGGGTATGTGCGTAATTGATATTAATGCGTATATATGCACCGACAATGCCTGCCTATGGATTTCATGCCTAAACGGAAAATATAAATATGTGTTTCGAAAATTTAGCAGCAGAATCCTATTACTCAAGAAAGTTGCCGTGCGAAATATAAATCAAAGGGCATCCTATACTTTAATCAAAAGAATTAAATTAAAAAAGAACAACTTTAATTACGACATAACTTTTTCCAAATATATTTTTAATAATTTGAAATTGACGAACGACCGTAGAATTAATGGCAGAATTCTAATTCGCATTGATTTACCTGGAGAACCCTCTGCACGATTACAAGATTTCCGAAGGGTATAAACAGCATAATTTATTGCTATTATTTATTCATTACTTTTATGGACAGTAATTCAGGTTCCGTCACCAACAACTCACCCTGAAAACATAAACAAGGTTGAAATAAAATCAATTAAGTAATTTATCAGTGTCATCCCGAGTTCCTCCAATTGCTGCCCTGGCGTCTAAGTGTAGACGATGAGTGTAAGGCCGCCGCCAGTCCAATCCTCAAATTCGAAGAGCGGTGGCCACCAAACTTGGCAATGGGTGAAACTTTATGAGCCCCGTGGGTAGCTTTGCCTCTAGGGAGTTAAGTTCTTTTATCCAACACACTCGATAAACTCACTAGGGTGTTGACCTGCGCTTTCTTACCCTTCTCTATAAGAGTATCGCGAAGAAAAGCAGTGACAACAAGAAGTATTTCGCTCTTCATTTAAAACAACATGCCAAGTTGCGTCAAGGGAAAATTTGCAAAAAAAACTGAGTATCTCACCCTGAATAAATAATAAAATAGTACACAATGCTAATTTATGTCCACCTGTTAGACATTTACATTGTCAATTTTGACATACGTACTTTCTTAGAAAACGAAAAGATAATGGCTAGATAATTTTTATCTTAGTAACATTTTTATCAAAAAACTTTTTTATCCACAAGATTATATGAGATATTTAATTATTTTTGTATTTTACACATGCCCCATCGGCGATTCCCAGGCTAAGATGCTGATGTAGATCTTCATCATTACAAGAGTAATAATGAAGGAAAAAACTTCAACTTAAAATATCGACTAAAATTATATTTGTCTTTCGTTAACTGATAGTCAGCCATACTCATCATATCAATCAAGTTAATAAATCATATTTCTAATACATTCCATAGTATTTTCCTCACAGAAACCACCAAAGATGCGGAAATATGCCGTAAAAAACTGTTGTTTAACCAATAGCAGACAGGTCACAAATATAGGTAAAATATCACACTCCAAAACACCATTTTTTACTAAAACAGCTACTTTTAGAACACATAGAATTGCGATCAAATCTTAACTATATCACCAGGATGAAAAATATTAAAATTCATATTTTGAAACCAAATATTTAACTGAAAATAAGAATCAGAAACCGTTATTAAAAACGTAACAGTAAAGGACCTTATTCGCTCGGAAGCGTATTTTCTTCTGCAAATTCATTTCTTCAGAGTAATTAATTATCCTTCACTCCTGTCTACAAAGAACACTGAGAATAGGAAGGAAAAATATAAATATGCATATAAATTAGGAACTCCAATTTATACGAGGACTTTTCAGCAAGAACGAAGCCAGACATTAGCTATATACTGCTGCCATTTAAGAAAAAATGTGTATTACAGAATACATTAAAGTTTCGCGTGGAGTATTTACTATCCTACTGTGGAAATGCATACCTAAGAAGGCCTTCTATTAAAATTCGAGAGTGTAAAAAACTATCGTTTTGGCAATGACATAAAACATCTAATGCCTTCCCAAATTTAAATTCAGACGAATGCGAGTAGCTAACGTCGCCCGCGAGTGGCTCACCTATAAGAAAGAAAGGATATTAATGCCATCTTAAAGATTTCCAACGGTAGGATAACATGCTATCCAATTTTTCTCCTCCATGCATCTCTCTTTCCACCTTGAATCCACCCTACCCACTCCTAAACCCACACGTACTTTCTACTCTTCCCGGCCTCCACAATTTCACGTCCTTTCACCCCGTAAACCAACCCCCTTCAAGGCCCCTCACGTTCTGCCACACAACCCACCCCCTCCCCCGCCTACCCACGCCATTTCCCAAATGACTATCGCGCCCTAAGCTCTATCCTCCCCCACGTCCCCCGCCATCCCGCCCTCCCTCTCTCGCCCCAAAGGCCGCAGGAGAGACTTGTGCCAGCGGATGTCTCATTTTTTATGTAAATAAAGAACTTTAGGAGGAGTGAGGAATGGAGGAGGACAGGAGGGGGTGGTTGGGGGGAGGGAAGGATCGAGGAGAAATGGCGGGGGATTGAAGAAGAAGGGAATTTTTCAGGGATTGGAAGGGGGACGGGTGGGTTAAGAGGGAGTAGTTGCGTCGAGGCGGGGGTGGGGGGGAGACAGGGAGAGAGAGAGAGAGAACATTATTTTGGAAATAGCCGTGCTTTTCCTGAGCAGTAAAGATTTAGCCCCGAGGACTGTCTCTTTTTGTCCCTTCCTCCTCTCAACACTCTCCCCTGACTCACGTTCTGAAGCCTCGAGGGTATTGACTGCCGGCATTAGGATTAGCGAGGACTTGCCAATGCTTTGTTTTATCCCTTTCTCCCTCCTACTTCGTCTTGTTCCTCTCACACGCATTTCTTTCTCTCTCTCTCTCTGCCCAACTCCCTCTCTCTCTCACTCGAGGCCCTTTCTCTTACTGGATGGAAGAATTCAGCTCAAGGGTTTATCTCTCCTCCATAAATACATACACGGAGTTGGGAGATAAGCATTTCACTTGGCAGCTATGGAGTTTAAATTTTGAAAAGAGTGAAAAAAATGAAAAATAAATTCTTTAATTTATTCCCCATCCTCAGTAAATTTCAGGAAACATTAGGATCTGAAAAAAACAGCTTTCATTAGTTTAATTTATCTATAGTTAAAGAAGCATATCATGAATCAATAACAAGCAACACGTGGCATTGTTTCACACCGACTCACTTTCCTAATGGCGATTACAAGGGCTCATAGTAGTGGCTTAAATATTTAATTCGTTATACGGTGACAGGTGAACGCTTAGCCTAACAAATTTCGAGAATAGGACGGAGAGATAAAAGTTCAGTCTAGTAAGATATTAGCGCCCATTACAACCAAGTCTATTTTGTAATCTCAATGATGGAAAGTTCATTTTGCATGCACTTTGAAGTTTGTCTAGTTGATTTGAAAATGGTAACTCAGAAGCCCAGTTACTCGAGGAACAATTGCTTTACTGAACAGCACCACTGCTATTATCGTATCCTGTCCAGAAATGGAAGAACAGTGAACCATCATTAAGGCATCTTAAGTAGGTGCTAATGGTTTTAATTCCAGATTGAAAGCTGACTACATGTATTCGCGTCAAGGAAGGTCGGTCACTCTTTCGGGGTCGCAGCTTTGAATATCTTTGGAACCTAATTCAAAACTTGTAATGTTTTGAAATGTATCTAATAACATATTATAACAATAATTTTTTCCAATATCTTAGGAAATATGGCTAAATTTAAGCATAATTGATTATTGCTTTTATATTTAGAAAATTCATGTACCCGAATAAAATTTATCTAATCACAAGTCGAGCGGTAGACTTGCATTTATGTAATGGATGATATTAACACTTAAGAACCAATGTGCGGAATATGAAAGGATAAACATAAAAATATAATTCCACATTTTGGCCACTTATATCAAGTTCATAATCATATACATAAGGCCATGCGACTTGAACTATAAAGAAGACTTGTATGCCTAGCAAAACTCGTATTTCTTTTCTTCACATAAAAGTATAAACCCTAATCAAAGAGCAAAATGATTAGTTAGAATGTCAATCCTTATAATAATATACTGAAAGTGGCACTAATTTTGGCAGAGAGCTTAGTCTAAGACGGGAAAAGGAAAACTTCGTGTGCCATAAGGTTAATTTGTTGTTCTATGAACGATTGTTAATAACTTGCATTACCTATTCAGATAACCAGAATGAAATCGTTTCTTGAGTTTGTTCATCTCTGCGTATGGCTTGCAGATCTATCAACATTTATAATATTTCCGCTTCCCAGTTCCAAGTGAAAAAGCCGATAGGAGGAAGTTTTCCCATATTACCCCTTCCGTCGAAATCGACCCTCCTTTAACAAAATGACATATAAACGGCCAATCCTCTTATGAAACGGTCGAAACATAATTAAATCCCTTTGGAAAACACAGACCTCAATCGCATTAGAAAATAATCCCTTTCACACCGTTGGAGAAAGAACCTCGGGGGAATCGAACGAGAAGGGGAAAACTTCCGAGGGAGTCGCCGCCTCGTGGACAAATGACGAATCTCAATTCCACGTCCTTTTTCTTTCTCCCCTTTCCCCTCGCTTCGGGATCCCACGAGACATAAAAACCGAAATGAAAGACAAGCGAAAGAGAAAGGGGAATATAAGAGGAACGAAGGGAACTATGCCGTGAGGAATACAGGAGCGATTTCGATAAAGTTGCCACCAGGGGGAATCTGCAAGGATTAAACTTACTTTCCCTGCGAGGGCGTCAACATACTCAAATACAAAAATTAACCACAAAATGAAAGAATGGGGAAAGTCAAAGCATTGGAAACGCAACAACAATATATATACATAAGAAGCCCAAAAAAACGAGACTATTATTCCACGAATAAAACTTTCTTTGGACAAAACTTATGCTTCACAGCGGACAGCTAAATTGATTGAAAAGAACACGATAAAGGATAATTGTGGAAGCAAAGTCTGACAGTAATCACTTAGGTGAGAAAGAGAAACGTGACAATGTGTTCTCCTTTAACATTTTTCAATTGCTTTTGAGTTATAGACGTGGAGACAATCGAGAAAATAAGGATGGAAAGAAAAACTGAAAACTAATGATGAAGTTCTAGGAATGGTAGAGGCAGAGGAACGGCTATTGAGATAAATTCAAAGAAGACAAGTGACTTAGGGACATACTCTGAGGCAATGGTTTGCTGAAGAAGGCAATGGAGGAGAGAATACTGGGAAAGCGAGGCATGAGGAGGAAAAGTGTAAGCGTTTTAATGATATTAATGGAGGTACAAAATATAAATTTTGTTTAAATACTGTGTTATTGCAATAAATATCATGGGGTTTAAGGAAAGTTTGTGTGGTTTCAGTCTGCGATTGGAATTACAGTCATATATGGAACCAGACCCCCTTACAGAGGAGACTACTACAAAAGAGCACTTAATCATGGTGTTTTTATCGATATTTTATTTTAATAAAGTTCAATTTAGACCAAAGAGGATCCAATTAAATAAAACTAATTGTTACATATTAGAAATAAGGATAGATTAAATGCACTCTAAAGAGTGTTTGTCGTTATTAACTAACTTAAAAACACTGATTCCTTATCGTAATGGTAAAAATATTAATGTCCTCGTCAAATGTGTAATTTCTAGGCTAATTAAAAAGTTCTAACTAGCTAATACCAGCTCTTACATTAACTGTGTCTAGCATTCCATCTTTAATATTTTACCGATATTCTTATTTCAATGTATGCATTTCTCTCAAAGTATCATCCATGCCTTCTTTAAAAATATTTTTTGTGACAAACATTCGAGAATTCACAATCTCGAATGTGAATGAAACTACTTAATGGAGTTTTTGGATCAGAATGTGGTTTAAGCCTATGCGGGTGAAGTCAAAAGATTGACTCAGTCATTCGCGGAAGGCTAAATTATGACTGATAGACACACGATGCACAACGAATAAAATATTATGTAATTTTATTCGATCGTTTGCCAACGCTCGATACAATTAATTCAAATGCTCTCGGTTTCATAGCATACATTTACTCAACTCAAAATCGGTCGTGCATGCTTATTTGATTATTGTCTGAGCAGAATCAGGAATATAAAGCTGAGGAAAACCCAAGAGAATGTAAAAAGGAGATGAGTAAGGAATTCGGAGCAAGGGGTGTAGGGAAAAACGTGTGATTAGAAGCAGAGAGAGGGAAGAGGTGCGCGAAGACGGAATGTGAGCGTCCCCATAGCTATTGTGCGTAGAGGGAAAGGGTCGGCTAACGCCGAAAGCAAAGACTCTCCTCTGGTCCCAGTCGCGTGTGCTCTGCAAATATTCGCTCTATTTCTGGACGTGTCAGTCGCAAACCTCCCCCCTTCCTTTCTCCTTCCTCCATCAACACTGCCCTCTTTCTTGCCCGAAACTTTCCATAGGTGCGTCTCAGACAATTTTTCTCCTCTTATACTCCCTCTCTCTCCTTCGCTCCCGGCGTCGTCCATTACCAATCTATCGCAATTATCGATTAGGAAAATGTGGCCTAACTCTATCTGAAATCTCTTAGCATTAATTTAGTTAATTGTACAACAAAATAAATATGCTAAAAGCAAAACTTTAGGGATGGAAAAAAAAAGAAGTTTGAGACATAAAGTAGTCCTGAACTTAGCAGCATGAACAGAAAAATTTATTTCGTCCGTAAAAATGAGGGAGGATTAAATAATCAACTCATTTGTTCAGTTTTTTAAAAATCATTGAAATAAAAATGCATTTATTATGTGGATATTGAATGCCTATTACTGCGATATAGGAAATGATGAGCACTAATAGTAATCATGAATAAATAAATCCTCGAAGCCGAGAAACATATTATAAGCATTATTTTGTATGTATTCTCGAAACTATTAACGGAATATTTAAGAGATTAACCATTATTGGTAAGCCTACCATTCGTCACGAAGTTGTTTAAAAATAGCTTTCAAGTAGTCTGGGTGAGCAAAGCCAACTGTAAATGGCTGGCTGTTTAATAGAAAGGGTAAAAATTAAGAATAAAAAATCATAATTATGATTTGTTCATTTTTCATTAAAATATATCAATTATTTTACTATATATGTATATAAATATGCAATCCAATAAAAATATCTGAGGAAAAGTTTCAAATTATAGGCAATAGCTGGTGGTACGAACCTTAAGGATCTATAATCATGCTTGAATGTTGGTAATTCTTTCAATTTGGTACGAAAAATGTGGCCCAGATGAAGCGCTGAAAGCGAAATAAAGCATGGGATAGTACTTTTAAGTATTTTTCTGGAATGGCGTAACTTAGGGCCATCTTGAAAATTTACGCGCTTGAATTTTAGCCTCGAGCATTGTATCATATCGGACGCGACATAAACCCACAGATTGGAACCGAATTTATCACCCTATTTAATAAATTAATATACAATGGGGTGAATTAGTAATTCATCCCATCAGTGTGTACTCTGATATATCATGTTTATATTTTCTGTGATAAATTGCCTACTTGAAAAATCTTCTAGTTGCAAAAAAACGAGTTTTTTTAGAGCACCAGACGGATTCTGGACGTCACCTGAAAAATCGTTTCTCATTTGCACAACTTGACCGCCACTTCAGTTTTATTTGACGACCCCTCCAACGCCAAGAGTCATCTGCATTTTTTCACATACTTTTTGATTAATTAGGCTCTTTCTATTACACTGCAGGGCACACCGAAAAATTAACCTTTTGGTTGCCAAAAGCTTGCTGGACGCTTAGACTGCGACACGTGTTTCAGGGCTCTTTCCGCTCATAAGTGCTCGTTGTCACAAGAGAGAAGTTGTGACATTCCCTCACGACTCTTCCGACGCGCATGCAATTCAGATTCTCCCTCGTCCCATTAATAGTAGATGTTTTGTAATGCCCGAGGACCAGAAATGAACTAGTTAATTACGTAAATTCATTCGCAACATCGAGCTTCCGCATAAAAGAGCGATCACGCACATTCAAGCCGAAATAATGTATTCAGACTAACTTCACGCCTGAAAGCTTGTTAAAGATCTGTAAAATATGACGTGTATGCAAAGAATTTCTAAATTTAATCGTCAAAACAATGATTTCATACCATAGATGTATGCTTTTATCTGAGGGGAATGTATTAATTTCAATGTTTAAACAAAGGACTCACATTCATAAAATTCGGCATTGTAATGTATAATTACCGCTTCAACCAGACCTTCACAATTAGCTTTTGAGTGTAATAAATTCTCCTGCATCATCGACTACACGGTAAAATTTACCATTACATTGATTCATATTATTTAATCTCCTTTAACCGACATAATTCTATCAAATTGTATTTTACAGACATACCTACATAAACATCACGTCGTTTGCAATCACGGTAGGGCAAGTCAAAAAGGCTTAATTCTAATGTATAAACTATTTTTGTAAAATTTGTATTTTTAACGCTGCGTGAACCAAAGAGAGTGTGGAATGTAATATACCTCTTCAAAGTTTATTAATAAAATGGACTGTTCACTATTTAGCCGTGGGCAAATGTTCTGGCAGAGAAATTAGAATTTAAAGGGGTTGAGTTTTAGAATAAATGAAGATTATCAGAAAATGTTTAAAGGTACGTGAAACAAGGAAAACAAATTCCCCAACTAAACAAACGATTCAGCAACAACTCTAATGAATAATATCCAATATATTTCATTAACTATGAAAGTTCTAGGCGGACTGTTTCATGTTAAATAAATTTATCGAGAACATATAAGATTAACAACAAAATATGTAATACACGAGTATATTGCCCTGTGGAACTCTTATCATTATTAGGGACACGAAGATTATTATTCTCCAACAAATTAAGTATGCTTTTTCCCTCCTTCGAGTGCATTATGCGAATTCCACCTATGTCACTCATTCCTCATTTTAGCCTCTGAATCGTCCACGAACGAGTAATTCATCCAAAATATCATTTCAGCATATTTTTACAAAAACATAAGTAGTTATTTTTTATTTTTACAGACATCGAATTTTGAGTCTTGGTTACGATTAACGAGAAAGCCAACCAAATTTAGCCGCATCCCCCCTGAATATGTTTATAATTCGTACTTTCCAGGAATACGCCTTCCAGTAAACCCAGACTCATCCAAGTCGGTTTCTCAGCACTCAACACCGCTCCTGGGTTCTTGAACTTCCCGACACCTTTTCTAACTCGAATCAATTTTTCAACTTTCACTTTTCAGTATTCATCAGTTTTTGTTTGTAAATTTTTCTTTAAGCCTCAAAACAAATTATCCCTCAGAGTCATAGCCGTCTATTGATCTCATTACGGATATTATGCATCCTTAGGAACGTAAGTTGATGAGAGATGTCATCAGGGCATTCTTAACATGCATCAGAGCATGTAGTCGTAGCCCTAAAGAAAATCCAGTATCATAAAAATTCTAGAGAGCAATAATGTTGTAGGAGCCATAGCAAGATAAATTTGAAAAATTTAGTGAGGTCAATTTTATTGGAATAAATATTCAAGTTTATTTCATTCAATATTACAGTTCTACTGCTGAACAAATACCATAATATTACATCTATAAGATAAGTAGATTATGCCAAGAGTAACATAAATTGCTAGGTATGAAATCTAGCTTCCAAATATATTGTGTAGAAGTTATAATTATATCATTATCGGAGACACACATATTTGACATATCTACTTAAATATTTGTGTTTGTCCACATAGCAACACATGCAATATTATATACGAATATATATACACATGCATGTGTATACATAAATATATATATATAAACCATAAACACAGTAATCAACCCGAACGTCGGTTTAGTAGTTGATGGTACAGTTCACCCAGTACTAAGTCCAATATGGCGTGTGAAATTCACAAATCAGGGTATAGGGGCCAGATATTTACCCTGTATATATATATACATATATATATATATATATATGCAGGTCGCGGTGGTCTAGCGGGTAGAGCGTTGGACTGCTGACCGGAGGGTCCCGGGTTCAATTCCCGGGCAAGGCACTTTGGGCACCTGCAGCTCCACCCAAGCTAGTTGATTTTTCGGGTACCAGATCTTCCTGGGAAACCATAACCGGCACAGGGAAAGGAACTGGCCCCCCTACCCTGAATTGTGAATATTCACACGCCGTATAGGGCTTGGTACATGGGTGAGCTCTACCATCACCTACTAAACCGACCTTTGGGTTGATTACTGTGTTTATGGTTTATATATATATATACATACATATACATATATATATATATATACATTTCAGTATGTATGTATCAATTAAGTAGAAGCATTCATGAAAGCAATAAAACATTGGACAGAACAATAGAACACAAAAATTTGGATTAAAAACACGTAAAAGAAACTCACATTTCAGATATGTTGAGTTTTCGGCCTTCTCTTATGCCTTCTTCAGCTCTTATTGGAAGGTTTCGGGTGGAGGGAAGTGAGGCTTAGGTTGGCGGATGCTGGGAATTGATATATTATACATATAACCAAGTCCGAGTATTTTATTGCTTTCGTGAATGCTCCTACTTCATCGATACATTTGTATATGTATATATATATATATATAGAAATATATATAAACAGGGAAAGGAACTGGCCCCCCTATCCTGATTTGTGAATTTCACTCGCCGTATGTGCGTATTTTGTACATGCATATATTTGATAATGGCACTGTGCCTAGGTTCTGATTTTAACTTTCCTCACAATAGAATTCACAGGCTTTCCTCAAAAGTTGTTTTTACAATGACTTCGTGATAAATGGTATGATGGCCAAAAATGATTAGTCTCTGGAATATTTCGTTAATAGTGTCGCAGATAAACTTGAAATAATGCTTATAAGAAGTTTCTCGTCTTCGAGGACTAATTTCTGATGGCTCTAGAACTCTTAGGAGTTTTCATTTGGGCGCCAATCCAGGCAGGTAAGTATTTTGATAGTTTCGGTTTACCCATGAAGATATAGGAGTGTATGTTTTTTAATACCTTAGAATATAATGAGAGCTAAAAATATTTGATTAAACAATAAGTATATTCCCACTTCAAATTTCAATTCGATTCTCTTCCCCTACACTACAGATTGAGTCTCCACTTTTAAAAAATATTTATAAGAACATTAGATAATTTTTTTATGTCAGACCAAATCTGTCTTCATGTCTAAACCTTAATTATATGCCCTTTGATTTGAATAGTAGGGTACATAAAAATTATGAAACAAATATCTAATAGAATGTCACTACTGTTTTAAATATTTGTCACAAATTTATGAAACACGAAGTGTGATGATCAAAAGCAAATTATATAATAAAATACTTCCCAGCCTTTTTATGTAGGGTTTTAATCAGAAGCGCCGTAATTATAACTGACCTTTTACTTAGAAAGGTGGGCAAATCTCAAAATAGGCGTAATTTTGTATCTACTTCGCGTCAATAACAGGCTCACTCATAATAAAAAAAAGTTTTAAAATTAAAACAGGCTCACTCATAATAAAAAAGTATCAAGGAGAAAGCCAACGGTGATAAACGGACACAAGAAATATAATCATTAGTGTGTACGCGAATACTAGTGAGTACATTTTCTTTAGAAAATATAATTTCTCCAAACAATCCATTTTTGCAGATTGCTTGGATTGCCTTCTGTGAATTCTTTTCAATTCTTCATAAAAATTTGCATTTACATGGATATTAATGCATGATTTAAGTTTAAAGAGCAAAACCGTTAATTGGAATCCTGTCGATAATTATTGCTAAATATCATAGCCGCCAGGTAGCATTTAACTCACAAGATTCAAACTACACTGGAAGATAGGACTATAGGACATATTATTGGAGTAGCGGTACAGAGACATGGTAATTATGGTACAAAATGGTATCGGCCCTCCTGTTCATACTTTCCTTTAATAATTTAAATATTACTCAAATAGATTTACCATCGTTAGACTGAGAAATTAAAATATTGTTTACTGAGAAAGAACTTATTTGAAAAGGAATATTTTCGGTGTTGTTGGGAATGGTGATAATTTCCTATTGCAAAATAAGGCATAAGTTTAAATTCAACATAAAATAATACGATGGTTTAATATTTTAACGTTTAACGGATTTTTTTGTGCAGCGTGTCCAGTATTCACGATTAATTCGATGAGTACCACGAACAAATCAAGAATTACCTCCGTGAAATTCCTGCCTATATTTAGATTTCCATGTACGTCGGCAATACATCTTCAATTCTTCCCTCCTCGCGGTCCACAAGCACTTCCGGACTCCATTTCCCTCCCTCCACCCTTCATCCTCGTATCTCATTTCCCCACCGCTTCGGTTCCGCTACCCCTAGTCGCCCACCTGGCTCTTTTCATCCCCGACCGTCTGCCACCCATCCACCCCTGCTTTTAATCTTCACTACCCCTTCCCTGCCATCAAACGTCCCCCCCCACCAAACACCACCTCTGTCTCTCCCACGCAAAATTCCTTCTTAACCCTCCCGTTCCCATCTCACACACGAACGCCCTATTAATGTCCCACCCCACGTCCCTTCCTCCCCATTTCCATTCCCCTCCCCTCCGCACTCCTCCCCCGAACCACCCCGCCCTCCCCTACTACTCTTCATAGCACTTCTCCCCCCCCAGTAAACAGATCTACTTCTCCCCGCATTATCCCCCGAGTCAAAAGGATCTGGTTTAAAAATACTCTCTCAACCTCCTCCTTTCTCTCGCACAACCCCCTCATTCCCTCGCACGCATCGGGGAAAATCTGCGAGACCGAAGAGGTAGCCCAGAGTTGCGACGAAACTATTTTCAATTAAGTATATAGTTTATTGGTCCACCGACTTTATCCTTCTCTCGGCCCTCGGATCCTCTTTCGTCCCTCCCGATTATAGTGCTTATTCGCGGGCAACAAGGATTGCTCCGAGCCATTGCCGTGGCCTTCACGCCACATCCCGCGAACGCGCGCACTCAGGGTGGTGGCTGATCGAGTGCAGCACTACGGTGGTGTTCGCGGGGCGCCACTGGCCTCGAGGGTGCCGGGCACCCGGGCCCCAGCTGCGAGAAGGCTTGAGCGCAATGATTTCCGTAGAGGAAAAAAAATGAGGGAACAAATAGACGAGACAAAAATATATAAGAGGATGCAGGGTTTACTGGCGTGTACACGTGCCCATATTTGTCGATATAGTAATTCAAATCCGTGGTGAAAGTTCTACTGCGTAAAAACGGCTGGCGAACAATTTGTGCCGAATGGAAACCGCCATGATTACGCGTGCTAGAATAGTTGTGGTAGGTGCTCATTAATTACCAGAAATGTAACCAGCCAAATATTCTTACGATATGAGTGTCTCATTCTTTCGTCCATGGATATAAATTTAGGTAGAGTTTTATAGTTGAGTTCGAAGTCAACTTCTGATGAGGATTTCGTACGCCATGATACGCAACATTGATATACGAGAGCGTGATATCAGCGGTACAAAAATGGTAACAGAACTAGCTTAGATATGATATTATAAGCATCTAAGGTTTCAGACATACTCGTATATTTACGCAAAAATTATTAACTCTCTAATAACATCACGGACAAATACAATTCTAGAGATTAATTAACTCTGTTATATATTTACAACTTAAGTCACATATTTTTTTCAACGTTCCTCTTACCTTGAGAATTTCTCGACTCAGAATTAAATAAAAACATGATTCATTTGTTCAGCAGTCAATAGCTTGTGCCAATTAAGGACTGTATGAAGGCATGGGTTTTTTTAATTACTTAGGTAATTATTTAAAGAAATATGTTCTCTTGCTCATACTTTCCTTTGGTATGTTTTAATATATTTCCCATTGAATAGGTCTGCGACTTGACCCTAGATATTTTTTTCTAATTTTCTTGAAATATAATGCTACTCCAGTTGTAAAACTTACGTAATTCTCCGAAGTCACGAGTCTCAGTTTGTTAAGTAAGCAATTACTAAACTTAAGAAGAGAAGTGGACAGAACTGGTGGTTTACCTTTTCATAATTAAACAGTGTGAAATTGCTATTTTCATTTGCTCAAAAACAGTGACTGGAAGGCTATATCCTTTCTGAAGTGTATACTGGGTATTTATTACCTCAATGATAGGCATATTCTTACCTTAGTAATGAATCATTGTGTAACTGTGTGGTGTGTAAACTCAAAAACTTCCAGAGAGGCATATTTTAAGATAATAGTCATGGCAATTATTTCTTTTATGTTAGCACCTCATTTTGACACACAATAGTGTTTTTATATTATTGTAACTACAAAATGCATAATCTTTATCGTATCTAAATTTTTCATACTTTTGCCCAAAATCCAATCAGAATATTTATTGAACAATAAACATTTAAGAATTAACTAAAAGAAGTTAGTGGTAAAATAAGCGTTAAATCTCGTAATACTTACCTCACATGCTACGACTTGAAATGATTAGAGCGGTTAGCGGCGTGACATACCACAGCGGCGTGTAACGCGTTAGCTTTACTTCGCGCTGGATCACAGTGAATGCTGGAATGGTGAAATGAACCAATATTTAAAACACAAAAGGGTTGAAAATGGCTTATGACGGAATGCACAAATTTGAAGACAGTTCATTAGAATACATTCTTCCGATTTCACTTCAAATTTTACACTCGGTATGAAAAATTGCAGAAATAAATTTCACAACGAATGGCACGCGATTTTCCTTTCTTCGATTGATATCAAATTTAGCAAAATATACAATAATGACGTACAATAATTACAGGAAACGTCCTAAAACATATATCAGTAGAATATTTACATACATACCTAACAATCAGCCTTCTTTTCATAATTATCCTCTAACTTTAGAAACAGTATGTATTGTCACAATGTTGTTGAATGCAAACTTACTCAGCATCACAATTGGTCACAAAATGTTATTTGAGCATTGTATGGATTGGGATTGGGGCAGACTAATTCAAGTTCTTGATTCGTCTCGAGCAATGCAATATAGTCTGAATAAGAGTACCCACAGCGTCTCAATGAAATTCACTCTTAAAGTCGTTTTGATGCGTAATTCACAGTCATCGAATACATATAATCCGAAATACATATAATACACATAATCCGAATCATACGAATACAAAATAATACGAATCATACAAATAATCCGAATAATACTAATTCTAAAAACAAATGTGAATGATACTGATTTTAGGCATTTGGAATTTATCTATTAGCTATATTTATCAATTAAGAAATTTTTAATAACGCATTAACTAGTCTTTTTCGCCTCACAAACGTAGGCGCTCGTGTTGTCCACGTGAAATGGTGTTGATGCGGAATTTGGATGCGAAATAAAAATGAATCATTTGGGCATATTTCACCAAATATATATTCCCGCAGACGAATTTCGTAATGTTGTGCGTAAGCCGATCTCTCACGTTCATATTTTTAGCCGAGGGTTCAAGTGAGATTCACTTACGAGTATAAGTGCCGTTGGGTTCAAATCTGTCGCGTAATGGATTTTAGCAAATCTTTATGAATTTTAGTGCATTAGTGGAAATCATTGAGTCTTTTGATTTACACGGCATTTACTCGTAATTTTAAAACGGAGGAAAGGTAACATATATCAAATTACTTTGTAATTGTTAGTTATACAGAGTAAAATTCAAAATTTCAATTAAAATATCCAATTCATAAATTTTCAGTATTTCCAACATATATATTTAGATATCCCCTTGAAAAACTCATGCAGTACTACATGTATAACCATACCAGTTGGTACGCAGTTTCATAATCTTCAATAAAAACTAAATAAAATAACAGATTTACCAACCTGCAAATAAGATGTGCAAGGAATGCATTAATATTACGTTAATAGTACATTGATACCAAGTGACACGTAATCAACCCGAAGGTCGGTTTAATAGTTGATGGAACATGATGCCAAAAACTAATCCCAATGGCTTATGAAATTCAAACATCAGTGCTGAGGGGCCAGTTCCTTTCTCTGTGACGTTAATGGTTTCCAGGAAGTTCTGGTATTCAAAAAATCACACAGGAGCCGAGGGTACCTAGAGGCGAATCGAACTGGGACTTTCCGGTCAACTATCGAATGTACCACACCTGGACTACAAAGTTCCTCGAAATGCATAAATGATTCTGACAATTTGCTTTATTACTCTAAATAAGGAGTACATATCTTCGTTCTTAACTGCCAATGGCCTTAAAATAATACTGGAATATCAAGATCACGACCGACTCTCTTTCAATAATGGAAATATCTAATTCGTCCATCAACAGATTGTAGGTAGAGGGTGGAATTTAATGAGGCAAGCGAATATGTATTTCAATTACCTCCAATCACATTAATTCCTGTTATAATTGGCACAAAATAACTCCGTCAACGTTAATTTGAATGAATATTGCATGAGTCGGCATATACTGTTTTTATATCCTTGTCACTGTGAAACATATTACTAGGCAAGAATAACATAATTGCGTGTATAAATCTGTCTTAAAATTGTATACAAATTTTATACTAAAGGTTTTCGTATTTTGACGTGTATTTTTCCTCAAGTTCTACGATAAAGAGCAACTAGTAGTTCAAAGGAAATACTCCATGCATATAAAGGTTCAAGGTATCAAGTATACAAACTCATAATCCCTTTTGAACAATATTGGAGTAAAATTACTTCCTATTAATTCTTCCGCTAAACATCTTAAAATTACCGACGGATATTTCCATTCCTTGGGTGGAATGTGAAGCCGTTTAATTTCACGTGGTGGCGTCTCCTTGTTCTCTCCGGTGGGATTTACCCAGCTCCAAATCCGAGTTGACAACAGTGGTCCAGAGAGGGAAGGAGTCTTTCCCTCCTCCCCCCAATAGGATTTCAGGGCCCTCGGCCAACACAATTCCCACGCACACTCCTCTCGCTCCTCAAATTCCCAAGATTCCTCCACATCACACAAGCACGCGCAGGCCCACGCACTCTGGTGTGCACGAAGAGTGCATGTGTTCATGTAAAATCGCACTTCGGCTCATGTACTGCCATTCCGCGCACCCCTTCCACTCCCGCTGCCCAAGGCCGTGGCACGGGCCACCCGCACGCCTCAGCCGCCAAATGCTGGCGGCTGGGCATACCTCAAATACTCCGTCCGCCGTCCTGCCTTCGTCCACGTCGTGTATCCCGTCCCATAATCCCCGCGGACTATTTTTTTCAATAACTTACACCAAAATCGAAGTGAGACCTAAAAATGTAAATTTGGCAGTATATCCTGTCCAAAGAGACGCAGCAGGACACCAGCATAAGGAACGCTACGCTTACTCAGGTGCATCCCTGTTGCTACTTCCAGTCGATGGTCATAAAGATTTTTGAAATTTGATTTCATAATATTAGTTAACGATATAATAACCGAGAATGGGATCAGAAATTACAACATTATTTGGAAAAGAAACGATACTTTCTTAGAGAAACATACACCATTTCATTTAAGAGAGGTACTTATACGTGCATGTAATTGCAAACTAAAATGTACAGATTATACAGGTTCTCCCTCTTAACTAAATTTTGCGGAGGACAATTTTGAATGGTCAAAATTTTCTGTCGTAGTTATTTTCACCAGAAATTCTCGAAAAACGCTTTCCTCTCTTTGTGAACAAATTTGTGACAAATACGTACTATGAGTAAAAGGAAAAATATGGAGACAGAACTTTACACAAGTAATTTTAAATAAACGTAAAACAGAAACCCAATAAAATACTTCTAGCCAAGCAACTTGTTAATATTTTTCCTTATTCTCTCTTTTCAGGTAAGAAATTTGAACTACTCTTCGGCAGCAGAAATAATTCGCTCGTAAAATGGCATAAAGTGAGTAAAAAACTAAAACATGTTTTTTCTCAAGTTGTTCAATGTATATCTTTTGTTGTTTTCCTCACCATTCGTATGGTTTTACCATCATGTGGATTAGTACTGACAGCTTAGTCATATGGCATTTGTGACATATTGACTCAGCACTTAAGCACCCAGGGGAGATATCTAAGATTCCACATTCGAAAATAAATCCTCAATAACATCCAATCATTTCTGTGGTCCATTTCACCTGAATTCATTCACGGGTTATCTTACTATGTAAGGAGTATGTTGTCAATCCCTAACGCCTTTACTTATTGCATATTTCACGGCTAATACCCAGATACCGGGATTATATAGCATATTCCACATGAGATTGTAAACCGAGGAAAATCACATCAATTTCGAAAGATATGGTGGCCAGAATTTGTATCCGTTAAAATTTCAACGTTGAATATGAAATCTTAACGAGTAAAGGTTTGATGTGACGGAGGGATAGGCGTAAACATTAAATATTTAAGCTTAAATTACAAAATTTCAGCAAAACGCTTCCCTACAGTGAATATTTCATTGAAGCCAATCATACAGAT
This sequence comes from Hetaerina titia, assembly GCA_037158775.1. Lineage (NCBI taxonomy): Eukaryota > Metazoa > Arthropoda > Insecta > Odonata > Calopterygidae > Hetaerina > Hetaerina titia. The sequence goes on from CM073771.1 coordinate 10,965,170, forward strand.
GGGTGAAGATTTAAACACATTTCATGCATCACAGAAATATCCGAAAAAAATTCTAATCCCTCAGCTGAACGCCATGTTAATCCTATTACAGTTATGTCAATGTATTCAGAGCCATAATTGCCCTTAAAAAGCTGGTTTCCGAGAACCTACCATGATTTCTATATTAATTAAAATTAGCAATTTTCCACAAAAATATAATTTTATTAATACGACCGGTTTCAATGCAACTACATCATTTTCTGGTTCATCACCACCAGAAGATGATGTAGTTGCATTGAAACCGGTCGTATTAATAAAATTTTATTTTTGTGGAAAATTGCTAATTTTAATTAAGCATGATATTCCACCATATCACGCCTGAAACGTCTTTTTTTATGATTTCTATAATTTTTTATGTCATTTTGAAAAGGCTTCTCTAAGATAATTAGGCAAAATTAGCCAAGTTACTCTCAAATTTATACCGCAATAAGAATATGATCCACAAAATATACTTTCGGGGCTGGAATCAAAAGATGAGCAAAATAACGTTTTTACATAGCCAATGATAGCTGACCAGATGAATGTACTACTCCTAAAATTTTATTATTTTACTACAGAAGATTACAGGGCTGCATAAATATTTTAAAGTGACCATTTAGAGGTCTACTTATCCATTTGTAAGAGTGGATTAAAATTGATTTTTCTCATTCGTGAAACAAAAAAACTTCAGTGATTACAGCCGTTAATCATTGAAGACTAAAATAAATCTATTGAAGATTCAAAATAGATTTTTTTTACAACTTAACACTCACGTGTTTTTTTTGCTCCCACCACACACACGCACAAACACTGTGTCTGTGTGGTGGGTCACGTTATTCCAGGAGTAGAGCGTAGGACTACTGACCGTCGGGTTCGATTCCAGGGAAAGCTTCTCTGGGCACCTGCAGCTCCACCCGAGCTATGTGATTTCTGGGATACAAGTTCTCCCTGGGAAACCATTATTGGCACAGGGATAGAAACTGACCTCTTACCCTGTTTTGGGAATTTCTAGGGACATATCAGAGTGGAAAGGCGCAATGATAGGTTAAACATTTCTCAAGGTCACATTACAGAGTACAGTACGAATAAATTACGAACCCTCTTTTTTTAACTCATTGCTACCTATATCAATTTTCAGAAAATTCTCTTTTCATTCATTTATAGTGAAGAAATGTGTTCAGGGATATTTTGAAATATGAGTGCATAATATTATGTATAGTATCCAGCGCTTTAATGTCACGCTTTAATGAGAAATGTTTGATGCAAATCAACTTTCAGTTTAGTATGCATCATGCAATTAGAAAAACATCACATTTCCAGAATATTACGACATCTCCCATTAATTTATTATTATAAATTATAATTGGAGACTTATCCTCGTCAAACTTGCTATTCACACGTGCCCTTTTCATTCCTTTTTAAATGAATTCAAATCGCCCAGCATTAATTTGCCAATATAATGCGTTACAAGCCCTCATTTGGCTCCGTGAGTCTATTTTATGTGCGAAAAAGAGAAAGCCATAGACAAATTATCACTCAATTTTTTTGTTTTGAATCATCGTCATTGGTCGATGAATTTTGATGGTTAATTCAATTCATGTTGGTATCCCTATAACTTTTATTAGGGGAGAGCGTGAGTGAGGAAATCAGGTACAGTTGACCCGAAAGTTTGTGGTTCAGAAATTTGTGGCTAGGAGGGTATAAAGATAGATAGATAGAGGACTTTATTTGGGCGAAATTGAGACCTAATGGTCCCTTCTTCCATTTAACCCATTGTCGTATAAATATTATATAAGGTATAATATTTATAAAATACATGCATGTATACACATAAATACATATAGATACACAAATTCATTTTGTACAAATTTTCACATGCAAAATCAAAGGAAAAGAAAAGAATATAGTATACATATATATACATACGAGATATATATATCGTATGTATATTAAGGATACACCTACACATAGATAAAGTAAAATACAGTGAGGATAAGAAGAATAGGAGGGAGAAAGTTTAGAGGTGGAATAATATTACATGTGTTACAGGATAACCAAGCGTATGTGCATGAATGCACATCTGTAAAATACTTGCAAGTGAATGATAAAGGTCATTATGTTCTAAAATGTTTTTTAACGCTTCAGTTAAACCTGGTTCAGTTCATAACTGGTCATATTCTGGTGTTTGTTCATTCGTCATTTCTACGTGCTTGAATTTGTAACAACTCAGTAGAAATCCATAAATGTCTTCAAGACGAAATTACCTTCCGTCCACTTATTGAAGGGTTTTTTTGAACGTTAAGAAAACAAAATCTGGGAATCATCCATTGCACGCGTCACGTGCTACAGAGCGATATTGTCACATTGCTCATGGGCAACTTTTCCCATGAGTTAATCCAAAAAATATTTCTAGTTCAGAAAACATCAATGAAGCAGCTTTAGATAATCCAACCATTAAAAATGTGACATCAAAGAGTAGAAATCTACTTTTGAGTGTAAGCCACTTAAGGTCATATGATGCAGGTGATAATACTCATTTAAAGGATTGAGAAAAGAAAATAAAGGAATTGTATCAGGGAAAGTAGTGTTCTATTGGCCATAAGTTAACACTTATACACCATGGAAACAAGAAGTCTGAATATTCATCTCCTATTGAACAACTTACAAATTTGCGTATTCATTGTACGGCATGCATAAATACGATATATAGAGCGGCATGTATAAATAAAATGTAAATAAATATAAGAGCGTCCAAAGTTTGGCATTTCATATGTAACTCCGTTTGCTCTAAATATTTTTTATTAGGTAATCTACCGTTTGAGGTAGGTTTTTGGATAGACACAACTATCAAATAAACATTTTGTACCTCCCCACCTAGCAAACTAATCTATATCAGGTCCCTCTTCATCTCTGTGTACTTCTTTCCTCCCTTCATCCCGTCCAACATCCCTATCCTGTCCCTGCCCTTACCTCGCTTGCCCAACATTCTCCCCTCTATTACCCTCTTCAACATTCCACTACCGCTCAATACGCCTTTCATCCATTTTTCCTGCCTCCATAGGTTTTCTCTCAACAAACCCCTCTCCTCACCCACCATCTCTAGTACTTCCTCATTTGTTTTCCTTTCGGTCCATTTAACCTCTCCATTCTTCTCCACACCCACATTTCAAAATCCTCCAATCTACGTCTATCCTCCTGCTTCAGCGACCACGTTTCCGCGCCGTACATAGCTACGCTCCATATCAGAGTTTTTACGAGTCTTGTCTTAACATCTCTACTCAACGTCCCCGTCATCAACTCCCTCCTCCTTGAGAAAGCCTCATTCCCTAGTGCAATTCTTCTCCTTACGTCCCTACCACTTTGACCGTATTGGTCTAACACACTTCCGAGATATGTAAACTGCTCTACCTGCTCTATTATTTTCCCGCCTATTTTAATATTTATCTTAGCCTTTTTCTTTCTGGAAAATCGCATAAGCTTTGTTTTATTAATATTATTTCTCATCCCATTTTTATCGCACTGAACCTCCAATTCACTCAGCAATGCTTTGCAACCCCTTGGCTGACTGAGCAACTAATGCTTGGTTATCAGCAAACCTAACCGATTTTACGAATTCCCCTCCGACTTTCATTCCTACCTCCAGTTCCTCCCATGCCTCTTTAATCATTTCCTCCATATATACGTTGAACAGCACTGGTGACAATGGGCAACCCTGCCTTACACCTCTTCCTAACACAGCCCATCCGGACTCTCCGTTCCCCACTCGCACCTGAGCAGTCTGAGACATGTACAGGTTGCGGATCAGTATCCTGTCCCTCCAATCCATTCCTATTTTCTGCAATACACGCATAAATTTTTCCCAATTCACTCTATCAAACGCTTTTTCGAAATCTACGAAACAGGCAAAAACGTCCTGATTGTATTCTTTATTTCTCTCGATTAGTGATCTCATTACTGCAATGGCATCACGCGTACCTCTTCCTTTCCTAAACCCAAACTGATCATCCCCTAAGTAATCATTTGTCCTACTCTCTATCCTTTTGTTGATGATCCTGAGAATAACTTTAGTTGAGTGGGATATCAAACTTATTGTTCTGTAATCCTCACATGATATAGCCTTTGCCTTTTTTGGAATAGGAACTAACACCGATCTCACAAAATCTTCCGGCCAGATTCCTTCTTCATAGATACTACGAATCAGTCCATATAGGGCCTTCTTCCCGCATTTTCCTAAACATTTCAACAGTTCTACAGGGATGTTGTCCACCCCCACGGCCTTATTTGCTTTCATCTCCTTTAATGCCCTTTCTATTTCATCGTAGAGGATGCCTGGACCTAAGCTATCTTCTTCTACGTCATGTTCCTTTTCTATGTCTAACCTTGTCGGCCTAAGTTCTTTACCATACAGTGTTTCTATATATTCCTTCCATCTCTCTTGGATTTTTCCTGGTTCAACTATTATCTTACCCCACTTATCTTTTACTGTTAGCACAGATCTTGCCTTCTTACTTCCCGATAATAACTTAACCTTGCTGTATAGAGACCAATTTCACCCTTTTTCTGTAAACTTTCCATATCCTCGCATTGTGTTTTCCACCATTCTTCTTTTGCTTTTTTTGTGGCCCTTCTCAATTTATTGTTTAACTCTTTTTACTTCATTTTGCCTAACTCTGTGTTTACATTCTTCCATCTTCTTCTCTCATCCATCTTTGCAATCATCTCATCCGTGACCCATGGTTTCCTTATTCTTTTCCCCTTAACGGTTCCTATAGTGTCTTTTGCTGCCTGCGATATCCTTTACTTGATACATTCCCATTTTTCTTCGATTGTACTCAGTTCTTTTCCGTCATCCATTATTTTCTCTACAGCCTGCTGATACTCCTTCCTCGTTAATCCATTTAATGCTTCTACGTTCCATTTCCTAACCCGCCGCCCTTGCCTTATCTTCTTGAACCGGACGTTGCATTTCATAACAACTAAATTGGGGTCAGAGTCCGCATCCGCTCCTGGGAAACTGTGCGAATTTATCACACTGTTCCTAAACCTGTGCCTAACCAAAATATAATCTAACTGGTACCTTTCTGAGTCACCTGGCATTTTCCATGTATACCTACGCCTTTTGTGATGTCTAAACCATGTGTTGGTGATGACTAACCCCTTTTCTCCTGCAGAATTCAATTGCTTTCTCCCCACGTTCATTCCTCGTGCCTAACCCATAGTCCCCCACCTCACCACCCTCTCTTCCTTTGCCTACCGTCTAATAATGCAAATTTCAACGTAGCTTACATTTTGAATTTTATAATAAATTTCTAACTGGGTCTGAAATTTTGAGGCACTCCTCATGTCATTCATATGCACGCAATTTCTATAGATTTTCCTTCATTTAAGTCCGCAATGCCAAATTGTTCAGAGTTCCCTTATGGAAAGTCTTCTCCACATGAAGGATTCTTCATTTTCGGGTTTCACCGCGTTGTTGTTTAAAGCTGAGAACAGTTTCGCCGAAGTTGCATTCGGCGTCTTCAGGTCGAAGATGAGGGACTCGGATTTTGGCCGCCCTAATATAGGTGGTCCCGTCCAGTGGCTACACCCTGATTGGTCCTTTTCCGAAGAACTCTCTTCCACGCGTTGTGGAGATGGTAGCCTTCAACTCTGTTGAAATTCTCCGAGTTTTTGGCGATCTCAATTGCTTGTCTAATTAATCGTGGATAATATTTATTCTCCTTATCTATGTTGTTTGCATCTTGGAATAAAATTTCGTAACCGGGTTCACTCCATTTGTGGTCTCCCACATGAACAAGGTACTTGGTAGACCTCTTCGAAGAGGTCTTTCGGGATTTTGTCCTTCGTTACATGGAGAGCGTCCGCTATTTTCTTGGTGCACTTGAATCTTGTCCCCACGTCGTCCTTTTTTAGGACTCTGGTTATCTTCTCGGTTGTTCCTGAAACGAAGGGGATAGTATCGTATGCCTTTGGGCCCGGATTCGTCTGCTTGACGGACTGGTCACAATCCCGGCTTTGCCTTTCTTCCCTGGCGGTCCTTTTGAAGACCATGTCGTTCCGATAGCCGTTTTGTTGTAGTGCTTTCAGTAGATGTTTCTTTTCCGTCGGCAAAGAATCGGCGTCAGAGATTTCGTAGGCTCGGTAAACTAGTGTGTCCACCAAAGATGTCTTCTGGAGCGGATGGTGGTGACAGGCTGCGTTTAGATAACGGTTAGTGTGCGTCTTCTTCCTGTAGATAGCATGTTCCAGCTTCCCACCACTCTTATTTTTGACTAACACGTCCCGGAGAGGAAGTTGGTTGTTCTTTTCTACTTCCATCGTAAGTTTGATAGAATGATGTTGTGAATTGAGAAACTCAAGAAATTTCTGAAGTTCTACTGCGCCGTGCTGCCAGATGACGAAAATATCATCCACATATCTTAACCACATCCTAGGTTTTTTCTCGTACTGGTTAAGGATCTTCTCTTCAAAATGCTCCATGAACAGGTTCGCTACTACCGGAGAGCGTGGTGAACCCATGGCTGCTCCCTCTGACTGCTCGTAGAATTCTCCGTTCCACAGAAAGTAAGCATTCTTGAGGAAATGCTCCACCAGTATGGGGAAGTCTTCCGGGATGCCGTTCGAGGTAAGGCGTCTGATGATCTCCACCGATTCGTTTATGTGAAACAACATCGAAGCTCACCAATAATTCATTGCTGTCAATTGTGATCTTTTTCAGGATTTCGATGAAATGCCCGGAGTTTTTCACGAATGACGATGTCTTTCCGACGTAGAACTAAAGAGATTGGGCCAGGTATTTAGCTAGTTCGTATGCTGGAACATCGATCTGGCTGACTATAGGTCGGAGTGGTATCCCCTCCTTATGTATTTTCGGCAGTCCGTATAATCTCGGTGGTTTTGGAGCCGAAGAAAATAGTCCACGTTGTTCTTCCATTGGAATGAGAGATTTCTTTATTAGAGCTCTGGTGTTTCGCTCTAATTTTGCTGTCGGGTCGGTCTTCAGTTTCTTATACGTCCTATCTTGGAGAAGTTTCGTAATTTTGCTCCGGTCGTCCTCTTTGTTGATAATCACAGTTGCGTTCCCCTTGTCTGCAGGTATTATGAGAATGCTCTCGTTTTCTTGCAGGTTCTTCAGATCTCGTCTTTCGGCAGTTTTGATATTCGCCTTAGGTGGTCTTTGTTGCGTAGAATGAGTGCCACTTCTTCCCTTATCTCATCAGCGTCTCCCTTGGGAAGCTTTCGGATGGCCGACTCGATACCAGTTATAATCTTCTCCCTTGGTATCACGGCTGGAGCAATGGCGAAGTTTGGACCCTTGGATGGGACTGCAGTGCAGGCGTCATCTAAGGTCAGATCCGTTAGGTTGACAACAGCACGGTCCTTTTTAGGACCATTAACTGGATGTTGCCTCGAGTTCAGCTTTTCAAATTTCTTGATTTTTGTATCCCGGGTTGACCGATGGGCAGTGCGGGAAGAGTCGTACGCAGCCATAGTCTTCTCCACATCTTTCTTTCACCGACGCTTTCTTACGTCTAAATATTCCCTAGTGCATTTTTCAAAGAATGAAATATCGTGAAACCAAAACACACCGACCGCACCAGAACAGCCATTGTTGCGCCTTGGCTGACCAGCGGAACAAATTCACGCGTTCGAAGAAAACCTTCTCCATAAAAAATATTACTTTCACCCAACATCCCGCCCGTAAAATCCCAAAGGTTCTTATAACCCGGTAATATGTAAGGAGCCCACTTAAAACAAGGAGAATTGGTCGGCCCATCCCATTTCCTTCCCCGAAGAGGCCCTTTTCCAGAATAACTTGCCCCGCTACCAACTTCCAAACTGCGAGGGCGTTTTTAATTCCGGCGTCCACGTAAAATTCTTTTCTCCATCCCGGCTGTTTTATGACCTTTCCCGTCTGTCTCCTCCGACCCTTGGCGCCAGCGCAGCAAAATCCTCGAATCACAGATAAGAATTATGACACAGCTGCTTCGGTAATGTCATCATCATTCTATGTAGCCATCGAATTTCGAAAATCTGTCATAACTAACACTTGTAGTCTGGATCTTTCTTCAATTCCCTTTTTCTGTGGTTCATTGCCACTTCAATCTGAACCACGTGAGTGTTCTCACTGAGGTTCATTCGAGCGTTACCGATGGATTGAACATGTTTTTTAGTGTCTAAAATAATTAAAATATTTATATTTTCCATTCAGGAAATGGCCAAATGCATCATGCATGAAATACAAGCGAGCTGAAGATCATTTTTATTAGAAGTGTAATTACAACGGATCATATCTTAAAGTGCACAATGGAATATTTATCCATAGGAGGAAAAGGCACTTCATTATTTTGATAGCTTTATGCCACGTCCATATGTTCCATCCATCTATCTTATATGCAACACCCATATTGATTTCTTTTGAAAGGACATGGAGTTCAGCAGCAAATCCTTAAGGCTGATTAAACTACGAGTTCTAAATTTGCATGTGCATTCTTGAGCTCAACGACGATATCGCGTACCGCATATATTCACTTTCTGTTATCAAACTTTCCACAAACCCAGCGTCAATTAAGATAAAATCCTTGAAGAATCGCTAATTTCAAAATGTCTTCCCTTTCCTCGTGCAAGCCATGAGGTGACCAACGTTTTTTAAGCATTAGCCAAGTGTATTAAGTTAATCTGAGTCCCTGCACAGTATGAATCTATTTTACACGGACACAAAGAGAGAAAGCACCAACCTCAAGGTAAACAGATTGACAAAGGAAGGGATAAATCATATTCTCTTACGCTGAGCAGCACTTCGTGTCAATTTGACTACTTGCGAGTTGAAGGACTATGTGCCGTATCGTTTCTCCGCTTCTCTCCCACTCGCTTTAAGTAACGCCAATAAAACACTCGTGCCAACTTCAATTCCTGCTTGTATTCGCACTCGAGAGTCGGTTTTCCCCAAGTATTCTTTCCCTTTCGCTCTTTTGGATGAATATCTCCTCTGCCAGGAATAGCACTGTTGGGCTTATCTCGCGTTTTTGCTAAGGGATTTCCACAGAATGGACCTACGCTCGGCATCCTTTGGCGGTAGGAAGAATCGATCTACTTAGTCCCTCACCACGACTAATGCAGGTCTAATTATAAGGAAAAATTATTTTTTACTTCATGTTTCTTTGCTTTGTGACATGTACGTTCATCTTCTTAAGGCAACGTATGCATAACTCAGCCCATGAAAGAAATAACCCATCGTTGTCAACGAGCCCTTATTAGACCGATGCTTCTGGGTTCGCAGTTACATCCTGGTGGCGCACGTTCAACAAATAGCTTTACCTTCGATGCGAATAATGAACTCCCTGTAAGCATGCCCACATTTACCTTAAGACATTTTACCTTCAGAATATATCTATATATTTCATTTTAATAGACCTCCCAAGCCTATTGGCGTCTCATTCTTGGTATGCAAACAAATGCAGTATTTCGGCTTAATTAAGAACTCTTAACCAGTTTTAGAGATTTGTTCTGCCATTTTCAATTCGTCTGCGTGAATTAACAACAAAAAACAATGTATTTAATCGTTAAAATATTTTTCGATATTGTAAAGAAAGGTTCAAAAGAATTAAATTATGTTAAATAGATTTTCTGAAAATCTTGTTACTGTAGCCGAAGCTTGGTTATGGAAGTAAGGGTAAGGTAGGTAAGGGGTCGCCACATATATTAAATGCATTAAACTCATCACAATTGAAATCAAGAATTAGGATAATTGGATCCTACGCTATGAGCAATGATCTCATCAGTAATAATGGATCAGGCAAAAATTTTCGACATTGACTGGCATGCATGACAGATTAATCGGAAAAAGTAATGGATGTCTTCGATTGTTTACAGAGCTCTTCGTAGAAATAGTAATAGACAAAACCAATAGAAAAATAAAAATTTCGACAATGATAAGGTTATCCGTTCTCAACGAGTTGTGGTGAGGGCAATTAAAAATTAGTTCATTTACTTTGCAGCCATGAAAGTTATCAATTTCCCAGTCCTCAGAAATACTTTGGCGTCCTGAGATAAGGTACATTTTTAACCATTCTCCACGTCACCCTGAAACTCGCCCTGCACCGACCAATAACCGACCGTTTAATGCGCATTTCAAGCGCTTCAATCGGTCCATGAGATCGAGCGATGGCCACTTTTGTGGCTTCTCGAAGCACTTAAGTTGAGCGGAGGGCGCTTTTACGCCGAGATCCATCTCGAGCGCATGAATGCTGGGGGAGAGGCCTTGAGAGACCCAACCCAAATATCACTCGTGAATTCGCGGGTGAGTGGGGTTGCAGTTTTGGGAGGCAGTTACGTTAACGGCCCCTGCATTAATGTGCGGTTCCAGATATCATCTGTATCCTCCCATCTATAAATCCGCGTTAGAGTTCGCAAGCGTCCTTAAATATTGAACTTGTAGCGATATACTCGAGATAACGGTGATTAAGTTCTCCGAGAAGGGACTGAATGCGAATCGTCGGCTGTAAATTCGGAACGACACAGTTACTCTTCCTTTGTGTCCACAAAAACAAACCATTTCCAAGTCAAAATTTCCGATGTCAAACAACATTCCAATGTCACGAATTTATACCTGTTCTACTCTCCAGACGTTTCATATACCCGAACTAGTAAATTAAGTTTTGAATTAAGGATGTAACTGAATTTTGATACATTAATTTGTAGGACACTGGAACATGCTCATTATTAAATAAATATAATGATTTGGGGAAGACAAAGGGTTATTACAGTACGTCGCCAGCTTTAGGGAAAGCTCGAATTACCCTTCGGCCAAAGAATGAGAAGGAGCAAACACAAAACTCTCCTCTATAATGTTCCACTGACCTACTAAAAACAAAATACGTTTTTCGAATAACTTTACTCTAGTGTTCATTTCAAGGCGCAAAATTCTCATCGCGAATTTCCAGTGCGACATCTCCTTAAGGGAGAACATTAGACGAGCAAACCCGCGAATAAATCTTGATATCGGATACCAAAATTTAATATAAGCGAAGATAATGATTTGAGCACAAGAGATCTGTATCCTTAGCCTTGTTTATTCACCCCCAATATTTTAGAATAACTCAAGGAATAACCTAGATGAGTGAAAGAATTCCATTATGCCACCAAATTATACTCTATTCTTTGAATTTCGAATTTTTATGGCGATATACGACCACACCCGGCTTCATAATAATCGTTTTAGTAGAAAAACGATGGGAGACCAAAAAATTCCTTCAGCAGACAACATAATTTTTCGCCTTTTGAAATACGCTTCTTTTTTTGACTCTCGGCCGTTCCCCATGCAGCGGAATGCACATACGCGAGCGCCGGCGCTTCGCGTAATTCACTCAGCAAGAGGTCGCCATGAATACGCTCCTCCCCTCCCACCCCCTGCAAAAAAATGAATACATTTCTCGCGTCATACAAACAATCTGTTTTGCGGACACAAAAAAATGCCTGCGGGCATACACATATTTCGGACTCCTTTTGTCTCCCGAATACCCGATGTCAAAAATACGAGAGGAGAAAAAACGCATTTTGATGTATCCTACCAAGCTAGCCAGCCCCACCCCTGGATCATGGCCGCTTATGATCGAAAAAAAATTCACAACACTCCCGTTCTAATTCCAGTTTTTTTCGCTTGTGCATCCTATTTTTTTTAATTACCGCACGGAGTATAATCAATATCTGGAACTCTTAATAAAAATTTCGGTTTTCGCGAGGCTTTAAAGTAAGTAATAAACCCTTAAATATGTGTCTTAGCTCACTCCACCGTTTGGCAATGTTCTGTGCTCTACATGATTGAGATAACCGAAGAGAAAGGATGTTTTTTCGACTAACGCTGCTGAAAGCAACATACTCAAAGACTGCGTATATAAACAGATAAGAGATCGGGTTGGTAAGGCGGTTATTGGCTTACCACTCAAGAGGATTTGGGTTCAATCCCAGGGGTGGCAGACGTTTTAGCGGCATAGTAATCCCAATTTTGGTGATTTTCGGAGAATACTTCCAAGCGGACTATGCAGTCCATCGGATGGGCCGTTAAGTTGTGGGTTCCTTGGCGCCTTTCGTTACCAGTAGGCTAATGCCGGGAACGGGTCGCTCTCCATCCGTCTTCTCCCATTCACTGGATATCCTACCCCTCGCAAATTACTCGCCTAATGATCTCAGCTATCGATCGCCACTTCTAATTTACTGCTGTAACTCTACGAAAAATACACATTACCCTCGAATTAGGCAGTATCACTACGCATAAGGAGAAGAGAATTTTTAACTCTCAGGATATATTCCTAGAACAAGATGCAGAGTTCATCAATGTATATTTATCTTCTCTTTTGTTTATTTTGAAATATTCCCCAATGTACCAGACGGCATAATAAGTGCTAGGAAGCATTAATTTTAGGTTAAGAGCTGATCCATAAAGTATGCCATCACTGAACACGACTTTAGTGGCACTCGACTACGGTGGAATCACTAAGGCTCAAACTACAAATGATTAGTTTTCCTAAGACTGTTGATAGAAAGCAAAAGGAAAGTAAACTGTATTGATATGAATAAATGTTACGCCACCACAATTTAACATCAAATTTAGATAGATATCGTAAAATAGTATATTTATATCCATATTCTTGAATGTAGCTATAATCAGACGAAAGCGTTTAACATTTGCATAAACTAAAAACGTCAACAGAGATTTTATTTTAGTGCAATTTTTAGTTATTCACGTTTGCTTAAATGAACTTTCTAAAGCTCGACAGTAATATGCATGTAATAGAACCACGCATGAAAAATACAACACATAAATTTATAGCATGATAGTTTTCATAATAAACTAGATAATTATCATCTCCTTCGCTTCTAACATGTGAAAAAATAAAATGACTATGTTTTCTATAACTTAGAACCATATAATATCATTATAGCTATAAAAAATCGTCCATTCGTTAAAGAGTGCCATAATTTCATAGTGAGTGAGATGTGAAATGACTTTAGACCTAGTGTTGGAACCTAGTGTTATCAATAACTTCGTGAAAATACAAAGTAAAATGTATTTTATAAATATAAAATTTTCGATCACATACAGGTATACATACATACACCTACCTGCATTAATACAAGATACTACTCGAAAATTATTATTACGATAAAAAATTTAGAAAAACCTAGAGTATTTTGTTTCCGTAATGAAAAGGCGCAATCTGAAAGAGGACCACTACTGGGGTCCTTGCCTCTCTGTTACCAGATCCAATTGTAAGCCAACTAAAGTTGTATAAAAAATCTCCTCCTAAATCTTATATTTGTGCCTCGCTCTCTTGACAACCGAAACTCGTTTTTAAAGTCATTTAATGTCGCATTCATGAAACCGTTGTCCTTGATATTTTCCGAAGTTTTGCTAATAAATAAAGGCAGCCACGGGGTGGAAATCTACAAACCAGAAGGGATTGAAAACTTCAGTTCGCGTTTTCTCTGCGCGCTGACTCCGAAGTCCCCCAGTATTCACACTTATTGAATAAAAAAATCCTCCCCCGAGGATGTGAAGAAGGTTTTTAATGAAACGGGCATTATTCCCATAATTCATCCGAATGCGAAGTAATAACGTGAGGAGTGGAATGGGGATGGGAGCGAGGGAGGGGCGAGGGAGGTTGGTGGAAGGGGGTGGGGTGGAAGGAGGGGGAGTGGGGGATAATAAAAACCCCAATCTCAATCGTCGGGGAGCGTGAAGGAATCTTGTTCTTTTTTCTGAAAACGCTTTTCCTTTCAAAAATGTCACAACGCACGTTAGCGTCATCCTGTGGAGTGGGGAGGATGGGAGTTGCCAAGGGAAGCAAGAAAGCAGTTCACAGCGGAAGTTTACCCGAAAGGAGGCCGTAAATATAGAATATTAAAATATCCGGAAAATTGACGATGAGGTCAGGAGACTTTCATCGTTCCAGCCACCCTCTCTCCGTCTTAGCCCCCTTCTTCCCTCGCAACCCCCTCCCCACACCTCTCTTCCTACCTCTTCCCCTTCCGATCCGCCTCCTATCTTTCCCCCTTCTAAACGAGAAAATTCTCAACGCTGCGGAGATCAATTGGATATTTTCACCCGCGATGTCAATGGTAGCGGTATTTTTTTCAATTCCTGCCGTGTCGGTGTGTCAAAGATCGTGTTTAAAAACGACTCCAGGGGCGGTAATTATTTCCGTAAATTCAGAAACAAGAAGTTAATATTTATTTTTCCTTAGCACTAAGAACAGTTCCTGGCATGTGGCGGCCATAACAGATCTGACATATTAAAAACTGTTGTTCAATTCTTAAAAAAACGGGCCACGTACCAAAAAAAGCGATCCCTGAAGCCGACAGTTGCAATACAAAATTAGCTCTTACATCAGAAAAAAATCACGTTTAAGTTGACTTAATCTACTCCGAGGAGCGTAGAGAGACGAGAAGTTAAGACATTTCAAAGCACTTTAAAATAATATAATTATTTCTCGTTTATCTTACGCCTTTTCAATTAGATTGACCAAATTTAGATATTCGTTAAACTTTCCGCATTTTTTACTTTGGTGTGGACTCTCGATGATGAACTCCGTATTATATTATATATACATATATATATATATATATATATATATATATATATATATACACATATATGTGTGTGTTATATTTTTTAAATATATATGTATGTATTTGTGTGTATTATAAAAAAATTACATTTTATTGGGAATTTTAGTTAGTTACAAACCTACTTCACTTCTCTACATAATCGTCGTTCACTTCTAAGCTGCACCACCGCTGCATCAGCTTCTTTGACCCCTCTGCATAGAAGCTCGCCGCCTAAGAGTTGAACCATTTGACAACTCCGTTCTTGAGTTCCTCTTCGGTTTCGGAACGTTGTCCACGACCCACTGTTTCATGTGCAAGAAGAGGAAGTAGTCGCTAGGTGCAAGGTCAGTACTGTACGGTGGGTGGTCAAAGAGTTCCCAACGACCCAAAAACTCTCGTCCACTGGACATTCTTTGCTCTTTGTGGTGGTCGGTGAGCATTTTCGGTACCCACCTTGCACACAATTTGTGTTATCCGAGGTTTTCCGTGACAATATTGTAGACAGTAGTGCGTCCAAGTTGAGGAAATTGTTCAGCCAGGCCATTAATTGTCAATCGACGATCACATCGCAGTTTTTGTTCCACTTGCGAAACAATTTCATCGGTCAGAATACCGGGCCTACCACTTCGCTCTTCGTCATGGACATTTGTTCGTCCATTTTTTAAATAACGGCAGCATTATCTAACCTTTCCTTCACTCATAACTGTAGGTCCATAAACTAGGCATAACTCCCGATGAATTTCAGCAGCCGACAATCTTTTTACATACAATAGTCGTATGACAGAACGCACTTCACAGCTCGCGGGATCAACGATTGTCGCGGACATTGTTGTCTACATTCAAAGACAAGTAAATGACTGCTGAAACAAAACAAATGCTGCTATAGCTTCTCAATAAATTGGTAGATGGCGCTGAAAGTGTGAAACTGTGTTCTGAAGCGCCAATATTTCAATATAAGTAAACGGTTTCACCGACTTGCGACATCATCAGGTACTGTACCTGATGATGTCGCAAGTCGGTGAAACGCGTTATACCATGTAATAAAATCTGTGGAAAAGTACAAGTCTTTCTTTTTGGTATGGATATTAAATACTTCCACGAAGTGAAGCCTGAAACAATAGGATATGTTACAGATATTGTTTATGTTTTCTCCTACACACAATCATTCGTATTTTGAGGCCTCTATTTTGAGCGGAGATCGTTATATTTATCCACGTTTAAAGCAGAGAAATAATTAGTAAAAACGCAATGGCATCCTAAGAACAATATTTTGACGCCTCCCCAAGCGTAATTTGAGATTAATTTCTCTTTCAGTTTTGGTTAAAATGGAGGCAGCCGCTGACACTTAAGTGTTTAGTGAACTTATTAAGTTCACACATTGTTTCGGGCGTTAATTCGAGATGATGAATATTTTATTAAAAACTTGTCGGAAGCTGTAATATTTCTCAGGGTACACCTATCGTTGTTCGTCAGCAATTAGCTTGAATATCAAATAAAGTATTTTCGGAATCTTTCTAAAACTAATTTCCCTGTCAACATCACCTTCAGTTTGATGGCTGTGATTGGATGAAAAACGAGTTACGATGCATGTGGATATCGATATATTCTTCTCGACCTCGCTGGCCTCAATTCCACCCCATCCCACTCCGCTTTTCCATCCCGAGCACAACCGATTCCTTTCGGGGTATCCGTGCCCCCTCTCCTCCTGGCTCTACTTGCCCCACCCCCTCCTGCCATCCCTATCAAGAGGGGCGTTGATAACCCCACCGACCGCACTAAACAAACTCCTTCCCCATCTCTCCAAAAAGGATGTCGTAACTTTAGGACAGGACAGATCACATTTATGGCCTCTAGTTCTTTTTCCTTTATTCGATATGAGTTCCGGTCATGTTTCCCATCCTTTTCCTTCGTACGAACCGGACCAATTCTCATTCACGAATATTTTCCGCTTGTTACACTTCCGGATGAATTCACTTTGTCGTTTTGAATATGGACGTAAAACTGGTGTTTCGGGCAGTCTATGAGGTTTGTCCCGACACCTTGAAATGAGTTTTTACTCTTTAGTGTAGTGTTCGAGGGCTGACACTGCACATTAATTAGCTATGAGAATTTTTTATTCCTATATAATCTGATAAAAAGCTACTTACTAGATATTGGCGATTGGTAGCTATTATTAGAACATTTTATCACAGGAGATAAAACTAATTCAATGTGCATGAATATGAGAAAAAACGTTTTAAGTTACTTACAGTGTGATAATGCGCCACACTGCGAAATGCACGAAATGCATTTCAGTGTAGTCATATTTTTTTATTCGCATACTTGTTAATATATTTTTTATTGTTATCTTAATGTACAATATGTGTGGTGCATTGTTCATTTGCTTTCTGGTATTGCTTTAGGGAAAGTCGAAGCAAATATAAATGTGATCAGTTCCTTTCGTTCAGCAAGTAAGTTCCTTTCATAAGAGCAGTGTCTGGAATTTCGTATTCCCTTTCTTTTTAAATTGATGGACTTCCCTTTTTATGCATTTTAAAGCATCTTCTACTGTGTTATAGGGAAGAACAGACTGTCCATGAGCCTCCTGTAGAATAAGTTCTCAGGGAACAATTTGTTCTGGTAGAGGCAAAATCTCAGTGCAGCCTACTGCACGTCGCATGTAACCTCCATCTCTCCCGTAGGAGGCGAAATGAATCTTTATATTTGCAGCTATGTTCACTGGTACAATACTTAAGTTAAAGCAATGAAATTTGCACCACATATCCATTTCACATCAATCACACAATTTGGCATAAAATTTCATTTTTGCGCAATCAATTACTTGAATTAAACTTCAACGATCACTCTTTATTAAACAATATTCGAGTATATTATTTTTTTGACTTACAGGACTCGAGAAACATGCAAATTCAAAATAGTGGCGCATATGTAAAAACTTCTAAATGAGGTATGAATTGCGTACCTAATTTGAAGGGAGATAGTCTGCAGCCATGTACATGTACACGAAATCAGCTCTCAAGTGAAATGGTTCAATACAAGAGGCCCATGTAGGATCAGAACTAGCGAGGGTCAATTCGTATTAGGTCAGAGAGAGGGATTAGTGGCATTGGCATGTTATTCTTACGAAATAAAAATGGAGATTTTGGACAAACTGTTGTTATCAGTCATTATAAACACATTTGCTTCATTAGTATAAATGCATCATTTTTATTGCTATTTTATTATCCACACGAGGACGTGGTAGTTCAGAGGTAGAACGTGGGATTACTGAACCGGATTCAATTCCCGGGGACACCTCTCCGGGCACCCTCAACTTCACCTGAGCTGCGTGATTTTTCTTGTACCCCCCTGCCTTGATGTGTGAATTTCACACGCCGTTGGGCTTAGTGCTGGGTGAGCTCTACGATCACCTAAAAAATCGACCTTAGGGTTAATTACTGTGTTTATGGTTTTTTATCCACAAAGTTTCATTTTCAGGACGATAATATTTTTATTTCGAGATGAAAAAATATCTTTCCGACCGTCTCACAATTACTTTAGAGAAATTCTGATGCATGCTCTTCGGGCATAATCCGATCAGCTCTATCCTCTCCCACAGTACTCCTAAACCAGGTCTTCTCTCTTCGAAGCGTACTTAAGAGCCGTTCTATGCTCGTCGAAGTGGATGTAATGGCACTCAAAATTGCTTGCCTCATCCATCTCTCCCTCGAGTGGAACACGCGGGTTTCAACTGGATGTCCTACATAGAACTAGATCCTAAGCACCTTCTCTCATTTGCCTCAAACTTCTGACATTTCCTTTCCCATCAAACATTCCAATCCTTCGTCTTTCCATGCTTCTTCTTCTTTCCTTCAGTGGAAGGAAAATTTAGCTACATGGCTCTTCTTAGTATGCAACTTAGGTGTAACATTTGTCCCAACCAAGAAGTCCTTCTCTTTTATATTTCTCTCAGCAGTTGTTTTTATTCTTCCATTCTAATCGGCACTTCCTCATTCCTCAACTCGTCAGCCCACTTTACCTACGGCGTTCTTCTCCATAACCATATTTCAAATCTTTCCATTTATTTTCCATGTCTTGTAACCGTCCATGCTTAATTTCTGCAAGAAAACACATTCCAGACAAAACATTTAGCAATTTTTTTCTCATTTCAACTGGGATTCTACTTGCGGTCGAAACGCGCGTTTTGAGCTAGCCATTAGGGTATGGTAAATATGATTAAATGATTTCTTCGCAAATGGCTTGCATCTGCTGCAAAACCTTAATTCCCTAGAGGAATCCAAGGATATTATAATAACTTGTTCTTTTCCTCCTTTAGCTGAATAGGTAGCCGCCAATCGCTTCATACTTTGGAATCGACTACGGAAGCAGAAACCTATTCAGATGTTGATGGAAAATAATCAATCTCAGTGGAAGTAACGTCCACTGATGCCGGAGAATTTCATAGATCTCCTTTAGATGAGCTTAGCAGTCGTCACTGTTATCATCGCTTCCACTCCTTTTGTCACGACTCTTTTTTCTCTGAAAGTGGATCTTTCATCTCCTAGGGAGAGAGAGAAACTGCGTCCCTCCACCTCGCAGCGTACTCCCGCGGCTAAAATAACTTTCAAATTGTCAATTTATGAGATGAGTAGATCGAATAATCGAAAGCCTTTGGGCAATTGATTTTCTTTCACTCAGCACCAAAAGGTTTCTTCTCTGGAATAATAGTTACTACCACATTGGGAATTCAATGAAGATTACTATATTTTCATTGCTAAAGCGAATCCACCTGACTCATTTGTAGTCATTGAAACCTGATATGGCTCATGATTTTTGAGAGCATTATTATCAATCAGTCCATGAAAATAAAAAATGCTCAGTGTGGCTAATTTTCAACAATTGCCAAAGCTAATTGTAAGTTACCAGTTGTTGATAGTTTTACGTGTTTCACGACGTTTTATCCTTCAAGCATTTAGATATTAAAGAGACGATTCCGTTTTTAGGAAGGAACCTTTAACAGCAGGATTCAAGTGTTACACTAGCTATTCACCAAGATAAATTAGGGCAAGAATGGATAACCACTACAAAAGCAAGGTAAAGGAAAAAAATACTGACATTAATTATCTGTTCGAACATACTTCTCCATCCTTATTTCGAACTTTTCTATGTTATTCAATTCACATCATGCACTAATTTTGCCTGTCCCTTTATTCATATCGCTAGGTCCATTGTACTTGTTGAGACACATTTTTAATTTCCCTAGGTCTCTTAAAATTAGGCTTAAACAAATTCTAAACAAAAGTCAACTCCCCTTTTTACTGTCCGCCTCCTTGGGTCGTGACAAGGGTGGAAGGACGCTTCCCACAGGATTCCCATACCTATTACACCATATTAATGCATATGGTTACATGACGTTTCACTCCAGATAGACTGGCTAAAGACTAACGACTAAGTTCCTGAAGATAGACTCGCATCGATGTTCCACCTCTTCATCGGAACACTGCGGACGAGTAAAAAAATAATAGAAAAACGCAAGGCGTTCACTTCGCAGAGAGGCGTCCTTGATTGCCGCGGACAGTTCTTCCGGCACGCTTGCTGGACCACGGGACGGCCCTCGGAGCGCTTCGCTGCGAAATTGGAATTTTTTCTCTCGTTTTGGGACTAAAACCGTGCTCCACTCGCTCGTTCCCATCCTTCTTCCGCAAACGGCAAAAACCCAGTTCACGAGCACAGTCAATCATCACGGTGCATTTCCGCCGGGTAAAACGTGCGGATGGGCTGAATGCACGGAGCACGATTCCAATGATAAATGTCACAGAGTCATTTCTAAAGCATCAGCATTCCTAATTACAACGGATGCTATCATCTGAAACGCATTAGAAAGTCACGGCCAGCGGTGAAGCGGTATAATGTTTCCAAAGGAAAGAGCTCGGTTTTGACGGAGCAAGCACCGCAACTCGTGAGTCATAATTTAGCCATGGAATATCCCTTTTATCGCTTTTATCGTTCATATTAAATAATCATCTGTTCATTTTCATCACTAAGTCAAAATCTAATATTTCTTGAGACTTCCTGAGGTGAAGAAGTTTTTTATTAAATTAACACGATAAATTTCGGAAAAATAGGAGCGTTGATAAATTAATAGCATTTATTCATAAATAATAGCCCGATTTCATGCAAGGAAAATTTATACTTAACGACGGAGAAATGTAAACCGCCCATTCCAGACAATTATGGCACCTTCGCATTATGTTCACATGAGGCTGAAGAGAGCTTGAGAGGATGAAACTCGGCGTTGGACGACATTATTTTGTTTATGAATGCAGGCACTACTGCTATTAAATATAATTTACAAAGAAACGACTCCATTAACGGGTGCATATATGTATATAATATATCTATATATATGTATATATAAATATATATATATATATATATCTTTCCCATTTCCTTATCTCTATTTCTATGTGAATATATATATATATATATATATAATATTATTAGGTAATCTACCGGTTAAGGTAGGTCTTTGGATGGACACAACTATCAAAAAAACATTTTGTGGCTCCTAACAAAATACAATCAGCAACCTACTCTACATCAGGTCCCTCTTCATCTCTGTGTACTTCCTTCCTTCATCCCGTCCAACATCCCAATCCTGTTCCTGCCCTTACCTCGCTTGCCCAACATTCTCCCCTCTATTACTCTCTTCAACATTCCACTACCGCTCAATACGCCTTTCATCCATTTTTTCTGCCTCCATGGGATTTCTCTCAACAAACCCCTCTCCTCACCCACCATCTCCAGTACTTCCTCATTTGTTTTCCTTTCAGACCATTTCACCTTCTCCATTCTTCTCCACACCCACATTTCAAAAGCCTCCAATCTACGTGTGTATATATATCTGATGACGACGGCCGTGCCGTCGAAACGTAAATATCCAATGTAAGTGTCCTTCTTTTATGTTTCTATGTGTGTGGTGTTTTTTGTGTTAGTGTTTGTGTGTTTATATATATATATATATATATATATATATATATATATATATATATATATATATATATATATATATATATATATTCATTCAAACATAGAAATAGGTATAAGGAAAGGGGATAGGAAAACACATAAGAGGCGAACACAGGCACGAAAGTAAAAATGTTTCCTTGACCGGGATTTGAACACCGGATCTTCCACTTGCCGGGCGGAAGTGCTTCCGCCCGGCAAGTGCTTCATGCTTCCGCCCGGCAAGTGGAAGATCCGGTGTTCAAATCCCGGTCAAGGAAACATTTTTACTTTCGTGATCTGCTCAAAAACCGCCTTCCCCACATGTCCTGTGTTCGCCTCTTATGTGTTTTCCTATCCCCTTTCCTTATACCTATTTCTATGTTTGAATGAATATTTGTGCGCCGTATAGCGGGACTTCGTATTTGAATGTATATATATATATCTGATGACGACGGCCGGGCCGTCGAAACGTCAATACATACTATGAGTGTCCTTCCTTTATGTTTCTGTGTTGAATATTTTGTATCCGTGTGTTTGTGCGTCGCCGGAGAGCGTCAATTTCAAAGATGTTTATATATATATATATATATATATATATATATATATATATATATATATATATATATATATATATATATATATATATATATATGTGTGTGTGTGTGTGTGTGTGTGTGTGTGTGTGTGTGTGTGTGTGTGTGTGTGTGTGTGTGTGTGTGTGTGTGTGTGTGTGTGTGTGTGTGTGTGTGTGTGTGTGTGTGTGTGTGTGTGTGTGTGCATTTGAGTATATACTTGGTAATGTTTAAGAAAATGGAGCAATTGACAGCAGCAGTGGCAGGTTCCGTAAAGATATTTTTCACACATTCATTTGATATACATAACAATTCGATATAGGTTTACACGGATATAGACAAAGTAAAAAGATATGGAAACAAATATAAAAGACGAACACAAGGTCAGTGGGGATGGTGAAAATATAAAAAAACCAAGCCAAGATTCCAAGTAGATAAAACCCCCCTTGACCGGTATTCTGGCAACGGACCTACGATTTGCCGGACCTCTATGCTCTGGTAATTTAGCTACCTAGGAAGAAGTAATTGTTGCTGAAAATATATATATGTTCTACCATGCATATGTATGGTAACACCTTGTGTTAAATCTATTAATTGTGTTTCTATCATGTCAGTATGAATATGTTTCAACGTTTGGAGAAATATCTATAGGTGTGAGAAAACTCTTTTACGATTTCAACAATTAGTGTCAGAACTTCCAATTTCGCTTGTTCAATACGCATTTAATTTTTAGCTATTTATGGGGTAAAAAACCGACTTCGGCATATTTAGCATCGTCATTGTTATGCAATTCCTGCTTTGCATGCGTGAAAAAGGTAGCGATGATATTTCGGCACAGGGTGTGGCCGCTAAGTCCGTCGATCGTTTGGCTTCTAATCGGAGGATTTAGTATTCAAATCCCGTGTGGTATCCCTGGGAAACTTCGTCTAAAAATTAAAAGCAGTTGTTACTACTAGACCTTCCTGGGACACCAAACGATGACAAGGGAAGAGAAACTGCCTCTCCCACCCTAGACAGATAAATGTCACACGCCATAGGTCTCACATGTGAGTGCTCTCTATCCTTGAATATCAAAATCAACCTTCCAGTTGAAAACTATGGTTGATCAATAGATTGATAGGTATGATTAACATAATGGAAAATAGCTTGAGAATTAAATGGCAATTAGTATTTTATAATTATCAGTGAATATTCAATTACATCTCACTAAAAAACTAATTAAATTCTCTCATAATTTATTTCTTGATTGAAAGCTATATTTCAATATGATTTTTGAAACTATGATCCCCACTACACCATTGCCAATTATTTTTTTTCCATCCATCGAGGTAAATTTGTCATTAAATGAATCCAATTAACCTGCATTTTTCAACATCCTCCTTCAAAAAGACAAAAGAATTTTACAACTACTTTTATTTGTGAAAGCTTGCGTCCTGGGTCAAAAACATACGAAATTATGTGGTGCTCATAAAATGATGAGCAAGTTCACTCGATACTTCAACATAAGTTCACGAGTTAAATTTTCCAAGAGACTCCTTTGATTCTTGGATAAAGCCAAGTGAAATCAGCCTTAACTTTGCACATCGGAATGAAAAAACATATTCTTTGGAATAATATGTCTTAGCACCACAGAAAATCTAATAATACACGTATTGTTTCAATATAAAAGAAAAACCGAAGCCCAAGGACTAAGTACTCCTCATTTTCAGTTCGGACAACTACCTTCGTTTGTGATCCTCAGCTTTTGACATTAGTATTGAGAAAACTCGCTTGATTTTGAAGTTTACGATTCTATGGTTTTAAATGAAGTGATTAATTGCAACGTAGTTCTTAATTCTTAATCTGGACTTAATGAACGATATTGGAAAAGATCACCTAATGAAGATTGCCATCACGAGTCACTTTTCCTGTTTCGTGTACAATGTACGATGTGTGTGTCTCGTACAATAAACGACCGGTGGTGAGATGATAGCTCTACAAGAATATTCAAGTATATTATTTCAAATGACTTCATAAAACTATTGATGAAGATATTAATACTTGAAAAAGTGATTTTTCAATACTGGTGACATAGCATAATGCATCAGGTCTCCGCTACAATTGCATTTAGAATACAATTGATGACCTGTCGATGGAATTGGGGAAATTTCTTGGAAAATCTTGGACTCTTCATTGGAAAATGAATGGTTATATTCTAAGCCTGACAGAGAATAAACAACTTTAAATCTACATATACTCAGTTAAATTGACGCACCTGACGTAAACCCCAAGGTCAATAGGATGATTTTCTTCGCTAGCAATAGCCTTCGAGCCAACATTAAGTCGTGCTACTGCGAAGAACATTTGCGACGGTATAAAATCACCTTCTTCGCCCCAATTGTCCGTTAAATTAATAAGTTCGCCAAGATTGGTGTACCTCTTACGTCACCTCCTATAAAAACATGGCGAAAAAGCTTCGTAAATGCCATCTTATGTCTCTGTTTGGCGTGAAATATACGATATTCACAAAATATGGCCCCAATTTGAACCCATCATTGATAATGCAGGGTAATCCTCGTCAATCAGGACGTTAATCTCTTTGAGCAAGACGTATGAGCTAAGAATAACGGAGCACTTCGCTCTGAGTTTTGCATCTGCTCCGTTATAAGATTAGGATCGGATGACTTGCGGTCGGACCTCGCAGAGCCTTGCGGAGCCCAGAAACATTTACATTCTCTAATCCACGAGCGGACAGTTCGAGGAAGGTCACGACCCATATCCCGCGCCGCGCTGGCAATATAGTATGAGGTCACGGGTCTTTTCATTACTCATTTCTTTCCCTTTCAAAATGTTTCACTCCTGTGCCCCCTTTATTCTTAAGGTTCTCAAAAGTATCCAATTCA
The DNA here is from genome assembly GCA_037158775.1 of Hetaerina titia. Classification (NCBI taxonomy): domain Eukaryota; kingdom Metazoa; phylum Arthropoda; class Insecta; order Odonata; family Calopterygidae; genus Hetaerina; species Hetaerina titia. The sequence continues at coordinate 10,990,236 of CM073771.1, forward strand.
GAGTTAGTCAGCATAATTGCACATTCGTGTGCCGAAGTGACGATCATTGACAAATGGAACTAAAATTCAGGACTCGTTTATCTGAATTTCCTTCATCGCTAAATACGTTTTCGAAGGGCATGTATTTTTTCCGAACACCAGCATTGTTTCATTTCATTTTACGCACATCATTGCTGACATCACAAACGAGAAATGCCCGGAACTAACGAAAAATCCGACTAATGAATCCAGCGTTCATAATACGATCATACCGTTAAGGCTTTTGAAATGCAGCATATTGCTAGCAAGGCGTAAATGATGTCCTAATACTGTGGCGGTAAAGAAAGCAAGGTATGGATTTTTTTAGGATATAGGAGAGTTCTAGCCTCGAGTCCCAGAATATTATGTGTGGTTACCAATTATTCTAATTAGTATTATTAAATGGTTACCCTTTTGCAAAAGATTAGGCTAATTCAGCAAGTAGACGAGAGATAGCCATTGAAAACTACTCATTACTTACCCGAAGATTATTTTTATCTTTCAACGTAATCTGCAAGTACACTGATCCCCTCTCCTTCGCTCCTAAACCTAAGTGCACATCATTCTCATGTCTCCTCTCTCTGCCGCATTGGCACCTCACGTTCAACGTTCTCATCACTCGCGAGGTTCATGACACCAAGTTGAGCTCTTATCGGGTCAACGTCTTCGGATGGGTGTCTCGGCACTAAGACCCCGAAGGGACTGTACGGCAGTGGTTGAAGAGGTTGTCACCTAACTTCGTCCTTAGTTCCCTAGAGTGATATGCCCACATGACGTCCGACGTTATAGTGACGCAGCAATTCTCCTGTAGTCGGCATGTCTGGAAATTACTTCGAATGGCAACCCGAAATAATCAATGACACTTTCGAGAAACTTAATATCATCAATCTGGATTGAGTTTCACTGAATTTCTAATAAACCATGAATTGCTATTTTAAGAGGTTATGATATTTTTACTGACGTCCTCTCGCACTTCTAATGCAAACTACTATTTGTACGATACAAGTATATTAAGAGTTTTCCTATTACCCTCAACCTAACTGTAAAGCTTTCTAGGGTTTTAAATATGTTTATAATCTGCGATCGGGATATACGAGGGTAGCCTGGGAACTAATGCACCCATGCTTGTAGACCACAAACAAAATGAACGTCAAAAGCATTCATGGTAGAATGTCGAATTAACATTCCCCCTCAACACGCATGCGTAGGTTTGAGGTCGTTATATTCAACCAGTGTATTTTGAGAAGCGGAGGTATGGAGTCGTGTTCTAGTGCTATGGCAACGCGAGTTAAACAGCGTGACTTAAAAAGTGACTCCTACTGAGATTCATCGTCTTTTAAAGGCTGTCTATTGTGACGATTCTGTTGATAGATCTACTGTGAGTCGATGGGTAGTAAAAGTTCGTGGTTGCGAGCCTGGAAAAGCCATGATTTTTGATGAAACACGCAGCGGACGTCCGATCACTGCCACAGACGATAAACATCGAAAACTCGTCGAAGATTTGATTTAAAATGACAATGATTCACTCAAAAGCGTATCGCAAACCATATTGGAATATCCAAGGAAGAAGTTTGTCGTGTTAAAGGCAGCCTGGCACCAATAATCTTGCAACACGAGTATAACGCTCATCCATACACCTCGCGCGCAACTGGAGAGGCTCTGCGAATCCTGAGTTTGAACCGATTCCACACCCTCCTTCTTCCCCCATCTTGCCTCTTGAGATTTTTATTTTTTCCTCAACTCAAGAGACACCTCAAAGGTAATCATTACACCTCGGACGATGAGGTGAAGGCAGCTGTCAATAACAGCACGCTGTTTAACTCGCGTTGACATGCCAGTAGAGCACGTCTCCATACTTCCGCTTCTCAAAATACACTGGGTGAATGTAGCGACCTCAAACCTGCGCATGCGTGTTGAGGGGGAATGGTTCTTCCACGTTCTACCAGGAATGCTTCTAAAGGTCATTTTGTTTGTGGTCTACAAGCATGGGTGCATTAGTTTTCAGCCTACCCTCGTATATCCCGATTGAAGATTATCAACATACTTTAAACCCTCGAAAACTCTACAGAAAGGTTGAAGATAATAAGAAAACTCATTTTCAAATTTTGAACGTAACAGATTTTTACTGCCTTTCTGAATGTCGTCTTAAGGCTTTCAAATGTAATCTATTGAGTGAGGCAGTTAGCATTAAACTCCAAGGATTTCTAAGAAAACTGTGACACCTATTGCTGGATATCCTAAGCATATCCTTGAACCGATTTCCAATTCGGCTGGGCATTCCTATGTAAATTATCCGTTTCAACAATGATTGGATTCGATAGGCGAAGATGATAAAAGTGACGGCATCCTCTCCATGCTTCCCCTATACACGCCACCCGCAGGAAACAAAATGATGATTTCAATCTTCTCCTTATAAGCGTATTGACACATCCCACTCACGCCTCCCCATCCCTCCCACCTTCGCCCGAGATGGGGCGTGGCGGCCTTGCTCCTTGGTTTCACGAGACACACAAACACGCCGGGGAATGGGCCGCAGGGGGCCGGGGAGAGGGGATAGAGAGAGAGCAGCGAACGGTTTCACTCCAGATGAGGCGCGTATTACTTCGAAAACAAAAACGACCTGGCGGGGATCGATCTTGATTCACCGTCGCATACGTGTAAGTGGCGCCGCTGTGCTCACCCACGCCGTTGTGGGCGCACACAAGCCCACGTTCTGACACCGGGGCGACATAAAAAGAGCGTTCTCACCCCGCGATGGATATTGGACGGGAAAACGGAAGGAGGCTGCGGCGAGCGAGACGTGAAAATTGGCAGGGCCTTTCATTTAGGCCTGTCAGAGTGGAATAGAAGCTTGCCTTCTACGAGTAGTGCAATACTTGAGGCAAGAGCAAAGTAAAGAAAGAAAGGAAGCGAAGACCGAATAAGTTGATTTTGAGACTTGTTTACATAACACGTCGAGGGCGAAAGTCATTGTTCTACGAGTGCATTGACGTTGACGGTATCCACGTTGATGTCCTGTTTGAATAAGGGCCGTAAATAGGCGGAAGACTTGCCGAATAGCATCTCCGCGGACCTGTCTAGACACAGCCTTGCGTGCATTACCTTTCCCCCGATCATAATCTACCTTATAAATCTACCTTATATATGGCATCGATCAAATACAGTGAAAATGAATGAAGTAATTTGTAAAGTGTATGTGGGAATCACAGTACCTCAACTGGAGTTCATTCCATGTAGTTTTGCTGGTCGCGTAGCCCTACCACCACGGTCGTAAACCATAAAGCAGGTACCTCGCCTCATACTTGGCCGAGCGGCCTTGAGTGTTAAATTCATCCATTAGCAAGAAAAAGACCTTCGGTATTCGATGAAGGTCTGGAAACCGAAAAATTACACGGCGTGGGTAATGCTGAGGGTATTAACAGCCACTGGTAATGGAACCTGGAACCATTCGGAGACTGCTCGAACGCTCTGCCCACTCTGCTACCCCGCAGTGCTTTGAGGTATGCCGATAGATGTCAATAAACTTATCAAAGACGTCAAAAGACTCTCGGGGACACGAACAGAAAGAATGCGGTTAAAAAATAGATTGTGATTCATGTACGCCCTTGATTCAGTCGCTGTTTGAGTAGTTCATTTGACAGTGCAATGAGAAGACGAGAGAGCGGAAACTAGAACACAAGACGGCAAGAAACAGTGATGAATAATGAAATGAAAATCATAATTTATCAAAAATGTAGCCTCACTTGTTTAATTCTAGAGGAACTTTCATTGACTTCAAACAAATTAGAGGCCATTTTATTGAGTTTCCCTGTATGAATTATATTTTCTAGTGTTTAAAACATTTTTCCTTGCCGATTGTGCATATATATAGGCTTCATTCAATTTCGACCGATTTGGAATGGCATTCCGGAAACGCAACTATCCAACCCTTATAATCCAAACTTTCTTTCTTTACCGAAGGTTTTTTATCCAGTTGTGGAACACTACCCTTTTTGGAGGCAAAATAAGAGCATAAATTCGACGAAGACTGCAGCAGATAAAGAAAGAGCAACGGAGAAAAGCTGAACTTAAATGGAAGGATGGGGAGTGGGGAATTGGAGCTGTTTATCCGATTGGATGCGGAAATCCAGGGAACTACTACTGTCATCGACTCTTTGTCTGGATCCATTATTCATCACAGTATTAAGGCACTCACTAGGAATATTTGACTGTGGACTGTGGATGGGAATGTGGGCGTGGAATGTTGATGCGTATAGACACAAAAAATAATGAACACACGTACAATTAGCGCTTCTCACACCCGCGTGCACACACAAATACATATATATATATATATATATATATATATATATATATATATATATATATATATATATATATATATATATATATATATATATATAACACATTTGTGGAAATCCCACGGACGTGAACAATAATGTAAATGGAATTAACACTAGTAGACACAAACACAGAAACAGAAACATAAAAGAGGGACTCACTGGGTCGGTCATTTTCGGTGGTACCGAAACTTCGACGGAACTCTGTTCCTACCTCCTCTTGAGAAAGGTGGTCGTACCACCGAAAATTCGAGACCCAGTTTCTGTTTCTGTGTCTGTGTCTACTAGTGTTAATTCCATTAATATATATATATATATATATATATATATATATATATATATACATATCGATGATGCGGAAGTACTCACGAGAGCAATATAACTTTTAGACGGCACAATAGAACACAGAATAAAACAGATAACACGTAAAAGGACACTCACACTGTAGATGATTTAAGCTTTCGGCCTACTCCGAGGCCTTCTTCAGGTCAGACTGCTGTACTTATATATATATATATCGATGATGCGGAAGTACTCACGAGAGCAATATAACTTTTGGACGGCACAATAGAACACAGAATAAAACAGATAACACGTAAAAGGACACTCACACTGTAGATGATTTAAGCTTTCGGCCTATTCCGAGGCCTTCTTCAGGTCAGACTCAGTCTGAAGTCAGTCTGAGGTCAGAGTCTGACCTGAAGAAGGCCTCGGAGTAGGCCGAAAGCTTAAATCATCTACAATGTGAGTGTCCTTTTACGTGTTATCTGTTTTATTCTGTGTTCTATTGTGCCGTCCAAAAGTTATATATATATATATATATATATATATATATATATATATATATATATATATATATATTTATATATTTATATATGTATACGCATATATATGTATTAATTTATTTATATACGTATACATATGGCCACCATTCTCAATAGAAGGATTAAATTCATTCAAAAAACAAAACTATCTCGCGTTTCTTTCGTTTTATATACCATCGCCATTCTTGTGACTAACTTTATATCCACTTTTGAGATCATATGTGTAAGGTAAGGGGATAGGAAAACACATAAAAGACAAACACAGGAAAGGTGGGGAAGGCGAATTTGAGCAGATCACAAATGTAAAAATATTTCCTTATACTATATGTGAATATCATACATACATACATACATACATATATATATATATATATATATATATATATATATATGTATGCACACACATAAATACACACACTTATAATCATGCATAAACGCATAAGTACATATAAGCACTCATAAATGCATGACCTCTTTTTTTCTTAAATACACACTCAAAGATAAACAAATAAAAAAAGGTCTATGCATATGCAAACTAAAATGTGGTTTTGTTTGAAAGAGGGAGACAGGGCTGGTCGCATAACCATTAGTATACGTTTGGAGGCCAAGGCAATAAATTCAGTGTGTTTATCGCGAACGTCGAAAACGGAGTCTGAGCGGACTAGTAATGATTGCGGCTAATTTATGAGCACACTCTTGAAGGAAAACTTTTGAGATTGTTTCTTCAAAAAATGATACATTACACTTATAGTTTTTTCGCTCATGTAAGGGGCCTTACTCGAAGAGGATGAGCATTTCAAAACGGATTTATAGGGCTTATAACTGAGAGGTCTCTGTGGAGTATCATTTCAACCGTCAGACAGACTCCGTCTTCCGCATTTTAAGATAACAATCATGCACGAGCGGATTGTAGTGAGTCAATTGAGGTAAATGCCTCGGTCCTTGCTCAGGTAAAGCCATCTTCCGTCAATAAGTTAAACCATTGACGAGAAAATGAAAGAGCATATTAAGGCCTTAAGATGAGTCTTAAAACGTCGCAATAGTTCAATCGAAGATTTTAATGAAAATATGTATTTAAGAGATAGCAAATGTGATGGTTCTCTATCCACATTAAGTAAAATTACACGCGTATAAGGATAGCGATCCATAGAACCGCCAAGTATGAAATATTAATACCTCTAAGCCCATACTCCTGCTTTACGAAATTTGAAACATAATAAAAGTTTATAAATAAATTTGGAAATTATGGTTTTTGCCCATTTCCTGGATCCGATTCAAGTTTCTTTCCTGATATTCCCAACGACCGTTTTTCCCACATAAAGCTGGCAATTAGTAACCCAATCAAACCTTAGCTATCGTTTGATTAAGAGGCTGAAATTTTCCCACCAGTGTGGCAGATTGCAAAGGAATACATAAATACTAATATTGGACCCCCATCTTTATTCATACACTTCTTAGAAACTTTGATTACGCTTCTCAATTCTTTGTCTCAATGTATTAATGTTGGTAAATTTGACAGAAATGCTGAATTATAAATTTCTCACTTTTAAAATAGTCCATTTACTAAAGAATCCAAAAAATCTGTTAAAGCGTTTTTGCCTTATTCATCATATCGACTTTTTCACATTTGCTCTAATTCTCCCGCTACGTTGTGTCATTTTTTTCGTTAAATTTGATGCAGGTCTATGTTTTAGGCACCGTTTTTGGTCCACCCGTCCATCGCCTTTCACGATAAACGCAATCTTTTATGAAAGCGCTAATCTCCCAACTCGACTTCATCTTCAAGCAGAGAAATCTGGAGTATCAGAGTGGCGGTACCTACTCTCCTAAATGGCCCGAAGCTGATAAGCTGCGTTTTACGGCCCCTCGGGGACGAAGCAAAAGTTCATTACATTAAGGAAGTTACGGTTTCACTTAAGGACGATATCCCGCTAATGAGCATATTCAATTTCTTCCGTGAAGTTGAAAATGAACGCAGCGCCGAACAATAAGTTCTTCGATACTACGGATTTCAGCCGAAATTACAAGACTGCGTAAAATACGCGCAGTTAAATAAGTGAGAGGACGATTTCCAGTTTAAAATTAAGCGATAATGACACAGATGTAAATCGTCAGTAATAGACAGAAGAATAGGATTTCATGTCTATCATTACTCACTTTACCACCCATTACTCACTTGATCAAAGTATACCCGGGGGTTTCAATTCTTTGGTGGATCAATGAATGGGAGGAATGTTAAAATATTTTAACCGAATTTCAATCTAAGAGTTTGCTAAAAATTTAAAAATTGACTTATGAACAAATTTCCCAAACTTTCCGTCATTTTAATAAAATTGGTACCATCTTAGTTAGTAACTGGTCTCAAAAATCCTTTTCATCTGTTAGGAGGCCAAAAGATCAAAATTAAACGTCTACTTAGCATTTATTAGCGATTATTCAGATTAATTTAAATGGGTAACCTCTCATCAATGATATTATGCAGATAGAGGATAATAGGCTGAACTACATAGCATATGCACTACCTATAACAATTATGCCTGACCCTAAGATTACCATATTCCTATTTTCTAGTAGAAATGAAAAACATTGAAAATTTACGACCGCATTACCTTTCCAAGTAAAATTTTACCTTCAACTACCAGCACTGGAGAGTATTTTCTTTTTAATTATTACGATTCAAGGGGATGAATTTAATTGGGATGAGTCTCCGTTTTTCAAACGACGTACTTCCTTTAACTGCAGACTTGAACAGGGGAAACGCAGTGAAAGACACGGAAAGGGATTCAAAGCCACTTTTCGCGAGCGGTCGTCAAGAGGATGGAATGGCACCGCGGCGCCGCCTTCGGCTTCTAGGCGCAACTCCGAAATCAGAGTCAAAGGGGTTGAGTGATTAGGCTCCCCGTGCACAATATACATATATCCCTTTCATCCACTCACGATTGAAATCTCCCTCCTCCTCACGCGCCCCGACTGTGTTTTCTTTGCCTAAAAACACATCTCCCCCCCACTTCGTCCTTACCCCCTCGCTCCCCGCGTCTAATAGGAGAGGACGCCATCCCTTTGTTGCCTCAACTCCGCTCTTCCTTCCTCTCTCCGCGTCCTTTCTCTGTCACCGACACATCTGCCGCTGCTCTAAGCAGAACTACATTTCTACGTGTGAGGTCTCCTCCGCCCGCCCCTCCCCTGCCTCTTGTGTCTTTACTTCCGCCACGTACTCCTCCATTCCAAAAAGATAGCGCGATCCCAGAACGTCCTGCAGTGAGCGTGCCTATCTTGGATGGCTCTGCCTCGCTCTCGGGAGTTGAAGGGCGGGGGGATTAGGGGAGGGTAGAGGGGATGAGGCAAAAAGGAACTTCGGCCCTTCTATTTTTCACAGCTCGAACCCGAAAGATGATCCTTTAGATTTTTTGTAAATAAAAACAAGTATTTTGTCCTGTTAAAGTTCATTTATGACCCTTAATAATTTGACAAAACATTTTTATCGTCCGTACTATCGTACTAAGAAAACCAAGTTTCACTTTTCAAGCTAAAAAAAGAAATTGAACGAAATTATTAATGGATATTGGGCATGACAGAGTTAAAAAAATCATTTGCCCATATTATATATGGTCATTGATAACCTGATATTGGATTCTGTCCAACGATCATTCCGGGAAATGACGAGGTTTCTGTCAAAAACTCCCACCAGCAAATAGCGCAATAGCTATATTCAAAGAGTGAACAAAAAGCAAACCCTCATATTTGTTCCCATTATTTTGTGCAAGGAAAAGATTTGGGGTCCGAACCTCGGTCGCGAACTGCAGTGAAAGTATTTACTTTTCCTTTAGAAAGAAAAGTTCGACTATATTCTTTCCATTACTTAACACTGATCAATACTATTTCATGGTTCAAGGCATACGGACACGCTCAGCGGAAGGATTGTATTCGGCGAGAGTGGAACACACTCTCCTGTTCTTCAGAGAGTGTTCCAAATCATTCCAGTGCTGGTACTATCGATTGACAAAATGGAAAACCTTTTCCTTTTTCAACAGGCCCGTAAAAGCGGATATATCATTTACGCATTTCATTTTATTATAACTGCAACACAAGATGTATATATATATATACATATATATATATTTATATATATATGTATATATATATATATATATATATATATATACTCTTGAGGATGACGCACTCCGGCGACGCACAAACACACAACCACTAGGATAATAAATATTAAACATACAGAAACATAAAAGAAGGACACTTACGGTAGATATTTACGTTTCGACGGCACGGCCGTCGTCATCAGAATGCCGTTGTTGGGGAAGAGCGGAGAGGGCATGTGCAGGAGAAGGGCGACGGGAGGAGAGGTAAGGGGCCAATGGGAAGCGGACAAGGTGGGGGAGGGGGAAATGGCAGGGGGCGGTAGAGTTGCCGCGGTAGGGGAAGAGCTGGAAGGACCCTGTCGGGAAGCGGCCGGGCCTTTAGTGGGGGACTCGGTGACCGATTCGCTCAGAAGAGTGAAGCGGTTCTAGGCAGCATTGGATAAAATCCCCATACATATACAATATTTATTATCCTAGTGTTAGTGTGTTTATATATATATATATATATATATATATATATATATATATATATGCGGGTCGCGGTGGTCTAGCGGGTAGAGCGTTGGACTGCTGACCGGAGGGTCCCAGGTTCGATTCCCGGGCAAGGCACTTTGGGCACCTGCAGCTCCACCCAAGCTAGTTGATTTTTCGGGTACCAGGTCTTCCTGGGAAACCATAACCCAGCACAGGGAAAGGAACTGGCCCCCCTACCCTGATGTGTGAATATTCACACGCCGTCGGGCTTGGTACATGGGTGAGCTCTACCATCACCTACTAAACAGACCTTCGGGTTGATTACTGTGTTTATGGTATTAATATTATATATATTTTTTCAAACTTATTTATATTTTGGTTGATATATATATATATTCAAACACGAAAATCTGTACAATCGAAGAAAAATGGGAATGTATCAAGCAAGGGATATCGGAAGCAGCAAAAGACACTATAGGAACCATTAACGGGGAAAGAATAAGGAAACCATGGGTCACGGATGAGATGATTGCAAAGATGGATGAGAGAAGAAGATGGAAGAATGTAAACACAGAATTAGGCAAAATGAAGTACAAAGAGTTAAACAATAAATTGAGAAGGGCCACAAATAAAGAAAAAGAAGAATGGTGGAAAACACAATGCGAGGATATGGAAAGTTTACAGAAGAAGGGTGAAATTGGTGCTCTATACAGCAAGGTTAAGTTATTATCGGGAAGTAAGAAGGCAAGATCTGTGCTAACAGTAAAAGATAAGTGGGGTAAGATAATAGTTGAACCAGGAAAAATCCAAGAGGGATGGAAGGAATATATAGAAACACTGTATGGTAAAGAACTTAGGCCGACAAGGTTAGACATAGAAAAGGAACATGACGTAGAAGAAGATAGCTTAGGTCCAGGAATACTCGACGATGAAATAGAAAGGGCATTAAAGGAGATGAAAGCAAATAAGGCCGTGGGGGTGGACAACATACCTGTAGAACTGTTGAAATGTTTAGGTAAATGCGGGACGAAGGCCCTTTATGGACTGATTCGTAGTATCTATGAAGAAGGAATCTGGCCGGAAGATTTTGTAGGATCGGTGTTAGTTCCTATTCCCAAAAATGCAGTCTATATCATGTGAGGATTACAGAACAATAAGTTTGATATCCCACGCAGCTAAAATTATTCTCAGGATCATCAACAAAAGGATAGACAGTGAGGAAAATGATTACTTAGGGGAGGATCAGTTTGGGTTTAGGAAAGGAAGAGGTACGCGTGATGCCATTGCAGTAATGAGATCACTAATTGAGAGGAATATAGAATACAACCAGGACGTTTTTGCCTTTTTTGTAGATTTCGAAAAAGCGTTTGATAGAGCGAATTGGGAAAAATTAATGCGTATATTGCAGAAAATAGGAATGGATTGGAGGGACAGGAGACTGATCCGCAACCTGTACATGTCTCAGACTACTCAGGTGCGAGTGGGGAACGGAGAGTCCGGATGGGCAGTGTTAGGAAGAGGGGTAAGGCAGGGTTGCCCATTGTCACCGGTGCTGTTCAACGTATATGTGGAGGAAATGATTAAAGAGGTATTGGAACAACTGGAGGTAGGAATGAAAGTCGGAGGGGAATTCGTAAAATCGTTAAGGTTTGCTGATGACCAAGCATTAGTTTCTCAGTCAGCCAAGGAGTTGCAAGCATTGCTGAGTGAATTGGTGTTTCAGTGCGATAAATATGGGATGAGAATCAATATTATTAATTAATTTTAATTATTAATATTGGTATTAATTATCAATATTAATAAAACAAAGGTTATGCGATTTTCCAGAAAGAAAAAGGCTAAGCTAAATATTTAAATAGGCGGGGAAAAAATAGAGCAGGTAGAACAGTTTACATATCTCGGAAGTGTTTTGGACCAATACGGTCAAAGTGGTAAGGACGTAAGGAGAAGAATTGCGCTAGGCAAGGAGGCTTTCTCAAGGAGGAGGGAGTTGATGACGGGGACGTTGAGTAGGGATGTTAAGACAAGACTCGTAAAAACTCTGATATGGAGCGTAGCTATGTACGGCGCGGAAACGTGGTCACTGAAGCAGGAGGATAGACGTAGATTGGAGGCTTTTGAAATGTGGGTGTGGAGAAGAATGGAGAAGGTGAAATGGACTGAAAGGAAAACAAATGAGGAAGTACTGGAGATGGTGGGTGAGGAGAGGGGTTTGTTGAGAGAAATCCTATGGAGTTAGGAAAAATGGATGAAAGGCGTATTGAGCGGTAGTGGAATGTTGAAGAAGGTAATAGAGGGGAGAATGCTGGGCAAGCGAGGTAAGGGTAGGAACAGGATAGGGATGTTGGATGGGATGAAGGGTGGAAAGAAGTACACAGAGATGAAGAGGGACCTGATGTAGTTTATGTTGCTCGATCAGGTTTTATTTGGAGTTGCAAAATATTTATTTGATAGTTGTGTCCATCCAAAAACCTACCTTAAACGGTAGATTACCTAATTAATAATATATATATATATAATTACACATATGAATTATTTCCTTCTTTCCTTCGAGAAAGGTGGCTTGACCATTGAATATTCGAAAAATGTGTTATTGTTTTCTTTTTTGTGTGTTTCTGTGTTTTTGTTCGCTAGACCTAACATAATAATAAAAACATTGATACACATTTATCAAACAAAAAATACAAAGAAAGGGCATTCACATGTGTAGTTTAGAGGTTTCTACGGCACGGCCGTCATCATCAGGATCTGACACCCGTTCCGTCATCAATAGAGTCTGTTGATGACAGCTTTTGATCCCGTGTGGGATCCAATCTACATATTTGAGCATTCTTGCTTTATTTTTCTGTGTTTCAAAAATGTACTACCTTGATCAAAAAGTTCCCGGAATTTATTCAGAAAATTAAAAATACAAGTTTATTCATCTAAATCTTTATTGTCCCCTTCAAAGTAATCCCCATCGACTGCATATATATATGTATATAGTATATATATACATATATACGTATAGATGATTTTTTCGAAGTAACACGGAAGTGTTGAGTAAAAAACTTAGACAGTAACACACAGCACGAGAACACATAAAAAGAACACTCACAATCTTGATAATTTCGACGGACTCGAACTCCGTCTTCTTCGGAAGATAAGATATGACTGAGGAAAAGGGTATTTGGTGCAGAGAGAGAAGGGGACGAGGGGGAGAGGAAAAAACGTTGCGGGAGAGGTGAAGGAGGGGTATGTGGAGGGGGAGAAAACGGAGCGGAGAACAGGTGGTGGGGGAGGGGTGAAGGAGGAGTTTATGGAGGGGGAAAGGGAGGCCAGAGGGGAGCGGAGATGGAATAAGGAGGATGCGGAAATACTACCTTGATCAAAAAGTTACCGAATAAGAATAACCACCGTGTGGCGCTCCCATCGTTCCGATTTGAGTTCTGTTTTTTTTGTTAAATTGGTACATCTGTTGTTGATATTCCCTTTAAATCTTAGTGTCATAACTTGACATTTGAAAAAGTTACGTAGCCAAGAGTACATCTATCTCTGTGTGTGTTGGCGATTTTTTACAATTGCCAAAATGGATTTAAATTTGCAACAACGAACGGATTTAGTGGCGCACGGACGTTGGAAATGTTGGAAAAGTGTTTTGGCAACGATTCTCTAAAAAAAACGGTCGTTTACCAGTGGCACGAGCGGTTCAGAAGTGGTCGTGAGTCAATCGAACATGATGAACGCAGTGGCAGACCATCGACATCGAAAGTCGGTGAAAAAATTGATAAAGTAAAAGAAATGTTGGTCAATAACCGCAAATTAACCATCAGAGAAAAAGCGGAGGACTTGAACATTGCCTATGGATCCGCCCAAGACATTGTGGTTAATGATTTGGGTTTCCGTCGTGTAGCAGCAAAGTTGGTGCCAAAAGACCTCAATTTCATGCAAAAAAGAGACCGTGTTGAGGTCGCAAAAGACATGATTTGCGAGGCTGAATCCGATCCCACATTCATCAAAAGGATCATTACTGGAGACGAGACGTGGGTTTATGAGTACGACACGCAATCCAGACATCAGGCAAGTGAATGGCGTTCACCAAATGAGCCGAGACCAAAAAAACCACGTCGTTTTCAGTCAAAAAAGAAGGCAATGCTGACGGTTTTCATGGATTACAACGGTGTAGTGCATCATGAATTTTTGCCAGAAGGCCAGACGTAAACAAAGAGTATTATTTGGGCGTTATGAGACGTTTGCGTTAGGCAATTCGCCGAAAGAGACCAGAAATCGTCGCACAGTGCGTCGAGACCGTCGCACAGTGCTATCATTATTCGTACTTTTTTGACGAAAAATGCAACATATACCATCCAACAGCCACCGAATTCACCTGATTTGGCTCCCTGTGACTTCTTTCTGTTCAATCGAGTTAAAAAACCATTACGGGGAACGCGTTTTAGCAGCCGAGAGGAAGTAATGGAAAAATCGCAGGAGGCACTGATGGACATACCGAAAACCGAATATAAAAAATGTTTCGAGGATTGGATCAAGCGCTGGCATAAGTGTGTTGCAGTCGATGGGGATTACTTTGAAGGGGACAATATAGATTTAGATGAATAAACTTGTATTTTTAATTTTCTGAATAAATTCCGGGAAGTTTTTGATCAAGGTAGTATATATATAGATGATTTCTTCGAAGTAACACGGAAGTGTTGAATAAAAAACTTAGACAGTAACACACAGCACGAGAACACATAAAAAGAACACTCACAATAATATCTTGATAATTTCGACGGACTCGAGCTCCGTCTTCTTCGGAAGATAAGATATCAGAATAAAACAGATAACACGTAAAAGGACACTCACACTGTAGATGATTTAAGCTTTCGGGCTACTCCGAGGCCTTCTTCAGGTCAGACTGCTATATATATATATATATATATATATATATATATATATATATATATATATATATATATATATATATATATATATATATATATATATATATAAGGTTAAGTTACTATCGGGAAGTAAGAAGGCAAGATCTGTGCTAACAGATAAACTCCTCGTCCACCTGTTTTCCCCCTCTCCCTCGTCCCCTTCTCCCTCTGTCCCACATACCCCTATACCTCAATGTTAACTAATCTTCCGAAGATGGTGGAGTTCGAGTTCGTCGAAATTATCAAGATATTACGTGTGAGTGTTCCTTTTATGTGTTCTCTGGTTGTGTGTTGCTGTCTAATTTAAATATATATATATATATATATATATATATATATATATATATATATATATATATATATATATATATATATATATATATATCACCTTTGTCACTTTTTTGAAAATCCCACGGACGTACACAATAATGTAAATGGACTAGTCGACACAAACACAGAGACAGAAACATATAAAAGAGGGACCCACTGGGTCTCAAATTTTCGGTGGTGCAACCACCTTTCTCAAGAGGAGTTAGGAACCGAGACGTAGTGAGTCCCTATTTTATGTGTTTGTGTCGACTAGTCCATTTACATTTTATATATACCGGCACAGGGAAAGGAACTGGCCCCCCTACCCTGATGTGTGAATATTCACACGCCGTCGGGCTTAGTACATGGGTGAGCTCTACCATCACCTACTAAACCGACCTCCGGGTTGAATAGTGTGTTTATGGTTTATATATATGTTAAAAATAATAACAGAAATTTTTATTTTTAACAGAGATTTTAAAAGAAATAGTCAAAGTTTGTTTTGAAACTGAAAGACGGCGAAAGTTTCTGGGCAAGGAGGCAGCCACTTTGTCGGCAGAAGAAAAGTAATTTAACCATTTCATTATGAACTAAATCTTTCATTGCCAATTAAATTTTCAACGACTGTGACAACCGACGAGCAATAATTAATTCATTATTTGATTCACACAATCTTCTTTGACGTCAAAATAAAAGTATTCAAATTTGGTGCGATACATGGCAATTGGAATTAAATTTTTAAAAATGCGTAGTAATACATTTTTGGGAAAAGAATAATTCCCTCCCTTATATTTACAAAGTGAAACAAACCAAAATCGCGAGGGTAGATTCCTTTACATACTTGGGTGTAACAATTACTCACGATCTGTCCTGGGGAAAACACATACGAGAAATATGCGGTCGTGCTAATAAAAAATTGGGATTTGTGAAAAGAGTGCTTGGTAAATGCGACGAAAAGGTGAAAGAACGATGTTTCCTTGCCTTGGTCAGGGCCCCCCTAGAGTATGCTGCCAGTATATGGGATCCTCATAATACAAATTTGATTTCGGAATTAGATCGAGTTCAGCGTAGGTGGGCTAGATTTGTCAAACATTGTTATGACCAACTCAGCAGCGTATCCACTTTGCTAGACAATTTAGGTTGGGATTCTCTTACACAGCGGCGTTTACAATATAGATTAAACTTATTAAAAACATTTAAAGATGAGCCCTTTTCCGATGACATCAAGGATATAATACGAACCCCAACGTATTACGGTCGAAGGGATAACGAATATAAAACTAGAGAGATAGACTGCAAGACTGACAGGTTTAAAATGTCTTTTTTTCCAAGAACGATAAGGGACCAGAATGCTTGTAGCCGAAATTCCCCAGGACTTAGTTCATTACAATAAGTATTAACTTAGTTAGGGACTGCGCGAGGATATGTGTATGTATGTGTATATATATATATATATGCGTATATATATATATATATATATATATATATATATATATATATATATATATATATGTATATATATATATATATGCGTATATATATATACATATATATATATGTATATATATATATATATATATATATATATATATATATATATATATACATTCAAACACGAAATACCGCCATATGGCGAATATAAATATTCATTCACATTGAAATAGAGATAAGGAAAATGGTAAAGGAACACATATAAAGGACGCAGATCACGAATGTAAAAATATTTTCCTCGACCGAGACTTGAACACCGGATCTCTCCACTTGCCGGGCGGATGCTCTAAACCACCTGAGCTATCGAGGAACGATACTTTTATACTGAAATCTGCGATCTTATAAAACGCCAAAGTGCTCCGAATCATAACCCAGAAGATGGCGTTAGGGAGCTGTTACACCCACCAAAGGAGAAATTGACAAACACAAGAGGAGAATGGACAGTAGGTTAGCAAGCATACAACATCATAAAGGATAGGAACGGTGCGTTTCATGGCACGCATAGCCAGAAGAAGAGACGAGCCACATTGGCCAAATAACAGCTCCCTAACGCCATCTTCTGGGTTATGATTCGGAGCACTTTGGCGCTTTATAAGATCGCAGATTTCAGTGTAAAAGTATCGTTCCTCGATAGCTCAGGTGGTTTAGAGCATCCGCCCGGCAAGTGGAGAGATCCGGTGTTCAAGTCCCGGTCGAGGAAAATATTTTTACATTCGTGATCTGCTCACATGCGCCATCCCCACCTCTCTTGTGTTCGTCCTTTATATGTGTTCCTTTACCATTTTCCTTATCTCTATTTCAATGTGAATGAATATTTATATATATATATATATATATATATATGTGTGTGTATATTTTAATATATGTATATATATATGTGTGTATGTGCATATATATATATATATGTGAATTTGTATACATTTTTTCTTACAGGTTCCCCCCACCTTTCCTCACCTAACCCCCAACCCCCTCAACCCTTACCCTTCCCTCATAGTGATACACCCCCTGCCACACACCTTTTTGGTGGCTCGCAGAGTATTTATGTAGATGTATTAAACCCATCTTTGCAAATTCTATAAATTTCCTCTTCGCATCAGAGAGTCAGTTTTCCTTGTCATCTTGTGCATTGTATGTCATGGGAACAATAATCTTTGCTATAGTAGTAACACACTGGGTAAATAAGGACGATATGTCCTACAGAACAATTTTCCCATATCAACTATTTTTAGATATATTAGAGTAGATCAATTGATTCCTTTTAATTCATTGCATAGATATTAATACTATTGGGAAAAAACTGATCTACTCGAAATCCTTCGAATGGTTTCAAGAGAAAAAAGGTCAGCCAAAGCCCACACTCTCACATAACAATAGAAAACTTGAGAACACCGTCCATCAAAAAGAAAAATGACTGAACAAGAGGGCTTATGTCTTGGAGTATGGGGCATTTTACGATTCACTAGTTTCTTAAATAACATGAGAATAATGGTCGGGGAGGTGATTTTTCGTTTGCGGTTCGGGGATTATGTCAGTGGTAACTGTAAAGAGTACTGGATATCTTTATTTAGGAGTGCCACTCGCAATTGTCCTCAAATTTTAAATACTCCGGTCAGTGTCATGGTGACACTGCCCTTCTCCCTACGGTTACGAATGTAAGGAAGACCAACAAAGGGTTGCGAGTTGGAAAAACGTCCACAAGAACATTTTCCTGACACTATAACCTTGATTTTCAATCCCCCTTTACATTGATTTCTCTTAATAGAATTCTGCATTCTAGCTCCACTATTTTTCCGTCATGTATTTCAAGCCTTGCGTTCCATGCCATACTATATATTTTCTGCCATGTATTTCCCTGCACCTTGAGAGCCACTACACCTAGAGAAGATGAATGACTCGAAAAAACATTATTACTACTGAAGGGGTGCATGAGGAACTTCTGTTATTACTTTTGGTATTCTATACAAGGAATAATGTGCCTAAGTCGAGCGAGTAATAAATCCGATTTGGTGAGAGAGTGATGGGAATTCGAGGGAAGACGAGGAGCTAGTAGTACAAGGACTACTACTGAAGCGCTATGCGTCTAATTGAACAGCGCAAGCCGATTTCAGAGCTCTTATTCGGCAAGATGGGTGATTCCTCGTCTCTCCTTCCCCCACGCCTATTGGTTTCAACCTCTCAATGCTTATTCCTCTCAAATAATATTCGGTCTCGTAGTATTCTGATTCTTTATTGCTATGGCGACTTCTATGGTACAGAAATGTAATGCTGAAAACTAAAATATAAAGAATGAGATAAACGGAGGGAGAAGGGAGACACGGAACTTCAGTTCCTTCTCTCTGTTGGGAAAAGGCGGTTTTTCCACCGAAAATTGAGAATACGTGTGAGTTTCATTTGTGTTTCTCTGAGTTTTTGCTCGCTAATGAAATCGAGGTGTACATTTAATATTTTATATACATATTTATGCTGTGTTGTGTATGCCGCGATATTTCAGGGGTAGGGCGTTGGATTACTAACCGGAGGGACCGGGTTCGATTCCCGGGAAATCCTCTCTGAGCACCTGCAGCTTCACCTGCTACTACACACTTTCACCTCTACCTCTGGCTATGTGATTTTTCGGGTACCAGTTTATCCTGGGAAACCATAACCAGCACAGGGAAAGGAACTGGCCCCCCTACCCTGATGTGTGAATTTTACACGCCGCCGGGCTTAGTACTGGGTGAACTCTACCATCACATACCAAACCGACCTTCGGGTTGATTACTGTATTTATGGTTTATATACAACTATATATAGAAATATATATGATATTATATTTAAATATATACAAATATAATATAATTTATATACATACAAATATAATATTATATATATATATATATATATATATATATATATATATATATATATATATATATATATTCATATCTTTGATGTAGAAGCACTCGCAAGAGCAATATAACATTTGGACGGCACAATAGAACACAAAAATAAAATAGATAACTCTTAGAAGGACACTCAGACTTCAGAAAGTTTAAACCTTCTCTGAGGCCTTCGTCAAGTCAGACTCTCGGGCGGGATTTCGTGTTTGAATATGTATTAGGCCAATGTGGCTCGTCTCTTCTTCTGGCTATGCGTGCCATGAAACGTACTGTTCTGTTCCTATCTTCTATGATGCTGTCTGCCTGCTAACCTACTATACTTTCTTCTTGTGTGTATATCTATTTCTCCTTTGGTGGGTGAAACAGCTCCCTAACGCCATCTCTTGGCAAAGGAATCGGTGCACCTGGGCGCTTTAAAACATCGCAGATCTAGAATTTACAAGATTTACAGATTTAGAAACTGCTTAAAGAAGATTTACGCAGAAGCGTAAACTAAGTTTCCTTAACAACTTAATTGGTAGAGCATCCGCCCGGCAAGTGGAAGGTCCGGTGTTCAAATCCCGGTAAAGGAAATATTTTTACGTTTTTGATCTGCTCAAATCCACCTTCCCCACCTCTCCTGTGTTCGCTTTTTATGTGTTTTCCTATCCCCTTTCCTATCTATTTCTATGTGTGAATGAATATATACCTGTATGTATGCAATATATTTTTATATATTTGTCTCCGCATTGACGTATATTGATTAGTATGCTCGCCTTTATGCGGTTTGTGCACGAGTATACCCTTGCACCCCGGCAAAGATCAAAGTTCACACGGATTCACACCGATGATCGTATGTTTGATGCATTCTCCCCAGTATACGAATTCCCCTCTCCTGCTTTCATTCTCGAGCTTTCTAGAAGCTGTAAATATTTCACGCTGCAAAACAAAAAGCGGTGTGCAGAGCGCAAGAAAGCATACCCTTCGTTGTGGATTGGAAAATTCAGATAGAAGCTTACGTTGGATGCTTGTCTTTCGAAGCAGCAGAAAGGAATGGCAGCACCATCTCCTCGGTATTCGCGCGAACGAGGGAGAGGCAAAAAGACTAACGCTATCCGTCTCTCCATTCACATCCATTCCCCCGAGGCGAAGCGGTAGCTAGCGCATGATTTCGCTTTTGAGCTTAATAATCATTCAAAGGAAAGGGATGGGAGCCTTTGGAATTCAATTTCAAAATCAGTGTGTAATGAATGTGCTATACTAATTAATTAAATAATTCAAGCTCTATCGAATGAAAATGTTAATTTCCGATTGGGAATAATTGCTCCCGCTAACCTCCCCCTGGTAGTTTGATTGATTCAGCCGTTTGACCTTAACCAATGAAAAAGTTATTGCTCCAATGGTAGCTATCAATCGGATGATCGGATGTTTTCTCTAGGCGATGGTAGGGGTCCTTGCGAATTAGGCCTAAAGCGTGTTCTTTATGAATTTTAATGCGTAGGTGTGGTCCTAAGGCATCCGCGAGTCTATTAAACTGCTATGTTTTTAATAAATGAATAAATGCATTTTGGACTATATTTAATCGGTATAATTTGCTATTAGATGAGTAATTATTTTGGATTTTCATTTATTTGTCCTTGAAGTGGAATATATTTAGTAATTAACCAATAATTTCCTTTGCTATTCGTAGAGAAATGGTGGTAATTATTAGGTGGGAGACGACCGACAGCTGAGGTCATTTGCGTCGTTAGGGAAAGTATTATGGTAGAGGTAGTATGTTCACGGAATGAAGGGTGAGATGAGAAACCAGGGTGCAGCCTTATTCTACCTTTAACGAAATAAGCCAAAGGGTCACAAAGTTTTACGTCCCATCCAACGGTCGGCGTTCCCTACTTGAAATGCTCTCCGCATGGCAATACTAATATAGATTAGGGATTCTGCCACCACCGGGATCCAAACTCGGACCCTTGGTGGAAAGTAAGTATTCTAGCCACTTCGCGCAATCCTTTATACGTATGTGAATAGAACGGGAAACAAAATTCTGAATAAGAAAGAAAGGAGGCTTCTGACACAATTTCCACATTATTATGCAAATATTCAATTCTATACATTCATTGTTATATAGTATGTCACAGAAGCAATGGTTTTCTAAAGAAGCAAACCCATTCGGTTCTGAGGCCTTTTCTCAATGCATCTATCTATCTATGAATGAACTTATGCACTTGCATCTCTGCGCACATTTTCCGTGAATGGGTTTGAACCTGCCTTTTTGTGCCGAATAAAACATTACTCCACTCAAAGTAGTAACCTGATTTATTTCATTTGCTAAACATTTCGTCTAAATTGAATAAATGTTAAAACTACAGTGGGTGTTTATTCAACCTTGTGTTGGTGTGACCGTACTCTACCTAATGATGGACATACCAGTCTAATGGAATCACAAGTTGCAAGGGAATGGAGATGGTGCGATGGCTATCGTACTGGCTTCCCATCCAGAGGGCCCGGATTCGAATCCCGGCGACGTTGAACATTTTTCAGCGATATCTCGGTCCCTACTTGAGGTGCTTTGTGGAAGGCACTTTAAGTGAGTACGTCGTCCGTCGGATGGGACGTTTAGCTGCGGACCCTTTGGCGCCTTTCGTTAAGAGTAGGCTAAAGCCGACGCCGGGTTTCTCTCTAACGTATATCCTTTCCTGTCCACCCCTAATGGCGTAAATGACCTTAGCTGTCGGTCGCCTCCCCTAAATAATACTATAAGTTGCAATTCCTGCTTCGCGACTGACTATAATTCTTTAAACAACAACTTGATTTAAGAAGTAAGTTGCAATCATAACTTGAAGAAGTTAACAAAATTTTATCATTATAATACCTTAAAAATGAACAAATATCATATCATTACGTAGCTTGCGGCACTTCTTTAAAAAATTAAAAAGGACAAATTTAAGTTTATATGATGACATCACCCCATTAAATGTTTTTAATCCAAAAATGGAAACTTTAAAGAAAATGGCCTGTAAATTGGAGTTTTCTGAGTTTATTTAAACCACTTTTTTTTAAATCTCCCAAAGTGTGGCAAGGACGCATTTTGAAAGAGAGAATATAAGTTGTGACATTAATCCTCACGCAAAGCAGCAAATTAGAGCTGGTACCGATATTTCACGACACAGAAAACCTGAAGTTGGCCGGTAGAGGAAGGCTTTTTATTTCCCCTCGATGAAGTTGGTACTCATTCATTCTCGCGTGAAATGAACACCTTGGATTAAGTCGTGTTTAACTTCAAACAAAATATGATGACATAATTAACAGATCATCTTGAAAGTTTTCCTCGTTGATTAGCAACTCTAACTTTTATACCAAGTGAATGTAGCTTTGGGCCGACGAGCGAAAAGATATTCTTTCTCAACTTGAACATTTTAATTCCTTCAGTCGAGACCCGACAGCTTTGTTGAAGGAAGCCTGAAAAATCGTGCTGAATGGAGAGCATCCGGGAAAAACACCACAGAGTCTCTTTGCCACTATACGGGTGATGATACGGTCGGAGTTCACGTCTCCGCCCCCCCCCCCCCCGCCGCCACCTCGACGTCAAGCTGAATCCAAATCCCAGATCGCATGTGTTGCAATAGGCATGAGAACGCGTTACGACACGGCCGCAATGTCACACCTGCCACTCCGGAGGCAGCACAAAGTACGTCCCCTCGGATTCATGATCGCATCACACCAGGCGATATGGATCAACAGGAAGTTGAGTAGTGTTTCCCTCTTATGCAAAAAAATCACCCAGCTTTCATCCTCATTTGTAGCCTCACTTCAAAGAGCCTCAAATCTTCCCTCAGTTACATGAGATATGGCAAATATATAAGGTTACCAATTGTGAATGCATTGGCAAAAGCTCTCCCTGGAATGACATTAAGATAGTTTCAAGTGTTCGTCTCTAAATATAATAGTGTATCATTCTAAGTTCTGAGATATACCTATATGTAAAAATAGGTGTGAGAATTAGCTTCTATTGAACATCTTGGTAGTTCAAAGCTTTAGCTAAATCTCAATTAAACTATATTACCCATCAAGTAGAGTATATAAGTATGTATACATATATTAATTTAGCGATAAAGCATAAGTTTCTATTTAACACGTAACTTAATTTCAGAGTTAAGTTAGAAGTAAAAATGAAATTGGATTGACATTAGTGTATTTGGCTTGAATGTATCCATTTCATATGTTTAACATTGACACAGATATGAAAATAAATTTTATTTCTCGCCAGAAAACCTACATAAGAGTTCTAAATAATAGAAAAGTATACCCGAAGATCAAGCTAATTTCTAAGTTCTCGAGAATCATTTTCGTGCTGAAGGAAGGTTTACGCAGTGAATAAATTTCAGCTAATAGACTGAATGCGATCTGGACGAAATATCGGTTCATTACCTATCGCAAAATTGATGAGGAGCTAATAAAAATGACTCAGGAACCTCAAAATAAACGGGCAGGCTGAATAAAAGAGGCTTTCACACGATGTGCTTTATTCGGCACCATTTTGAAAGACAATTGTAAATATTTTATCAATATTATTTTGATTAATTCTCAGCTATCATTTAGTACCAAGTTATCATATTAAAAATATATATATATATATATAAAAGCATCGTTTTAGAGACCTATAATGTGACTTATACGAATATAAA
Source organism: Hetaerina titia (assembly GCA_037158775.1). NCBI lineage: Eukaryota > Metazoa > Arthropoda > Insecta > Odonata > Calopterygidae > Hetaerina > Hetaerina titia. The sequence continues at coordinate 11,014,245 of CM073771.1, forward strand.
CTAGCATTTCTGAGGCAAATATGAAGGCCGTTGATAAGAAAAGGTAGAAACCATTCCGTTATCCGAAACAGATAAAATTATCATCGTACTGCTTTCCGTCCGTAAATAGAAATAGCACACCCCTCGTCACGTCTAAACTCATACATCTCCTAACAATAAAAGGCCTGAAACGTCACGAAGAGATCATTCATTTTTCCATATTAATATTACGCACACTTTTCCGTCGCTCGCTGACGTTGGGAGGTGCAATCTCCACCTTCAACCCGTGACCCAGTGTAATAAATGAACGCGACGCCGCGGATTCGTTAAGAAAAATACATTCCGAAAGAGATCGTCGGCGTGACAAATCTCCTCGCCAAGATTCGAGTGGCATCCATTCGGTGACGTCACAAGCCACCATCCCCTCAATGCTCACCCTCCGACATCCCAAAGCCTCCCTCCCTCTAAGCTTCCTCCCCAGGACTCCTTCGCTCTTGCAACCTTTCATAGTGGTCCCGGGGTGGGCGGGAGAGGATGAAAGATAACCCACCCCATTTCTTGCCTCTTCTTCCCCAACCTCCTTGCCACTACCACCAAAGGCTTTATTCTTTTCCATCATTTTCATCCCTCCCACTCCAGGAGCACCCACCCTACCCCAAACACACACACACACACTCACATAGAGACGAGTGAGAGACGCCCACATCACAGGCGTGTTTCCATGACGCCACCAATTTCGCGAGTTCCAAAAGAAGAGTCCTGACCGACTCCTTACCTCCTTCTCCTCCCGTCTTACCTTACTCATACCCTCCCGACCCAACGCCTAGACTCCGAAAAAAAACACCCTCCTTTTTAATAAACGTCCATTTTTCTTGCTCTTCCAGGAAACTTCCATTTTTACCCGTTCCATCCCATATTTTTAAAAGGCTTTTTTGGAAGAAAATGACCTCCTCCTCCTTTTTTTACCCCTCATTCCTTCTCTCCCACCTAGGATAGTGGTGTTTCCTCCTCCCCGACGACAGTTAGCTGCATTCCCTGGCGTCTCGGCTCTACCTTTCCCGCACCCGCTCGCTCGCTCGCCTCCGGACGGGTCTCGGCTGAAACACGCCTTGGAATGCGGAAAATGACCCATCAAAACTCCCGCCGAAGGAATAGTAACATGCATTCCATTTATTAAAATGCGATGTTAAAAAAAAGACATATTCCAGCCCGATAAAAAATATACGTAGATTACAGAAATTTTATTTTGGACGGCAATGGATTCGTTGCATCACCTGATGGCATTGTCTTGCAACGAAAACATGGTTATGGAAAATAAAAATTCTGGTGGAATCTGCCGATTTGAACTTCTCTCATTTACGCTTCATACAAGGTTGATAAAAATTTCCTGTGGCGCAATCACTTTAAACGGAAGGAAGAAGAAGACTCATGCATGCTATAAAATCAAATCCAGGGTGTGGGAACTACCAATTTTTAATTTAGAATGCTCAAGAAATATTTTGCGATCTGTGCAAAACTCTATAGCTTATATTTTACCATAATTCGTATTTAAAGTAAATCTCTGGTTATTCGGATGAAATAAGAAAACCTGGCCGTTGAATTAATGATAGTAATAACTCACTGGTCCAAAGAATAATTCGGAATAACAAGGAAATAACGGTCAACCACCAAAACTTCCCGTGAGGTAAAATAAAATTCGAGAATTTTTAAGAAATACGAATGTTTTCATATTTCATTTGATCTCGTGAAATCTCACTGTTTTTATTACTTCATTTTTTAGCTCGTCTGGTCAACGATCTCCCCCTACCAAGATATTACGATGGCAATCCGAGACTGCAAGTGCCCACAATATTTTAGAAAACTCTCCTGGACTTCATCAGTATCACTCCCTAGCTCTCCAACTATTATAAAATATCAATGATAAAAATTACATTAAGATATTTCTTATGGTATTAGTAATTACTTGCAAAATTCCGGGGGACATTTGCAAGCCAGGGAAAGACCTGCGACTTCATGGAAAGCTGTCGCTAAAGCGTCAGGTTTATCAATATTCTGAAATGCACTAACGAAGTTTAAATTCTCCTAAAATAAGTATTTCTTTTTAACACGTTAATGGGAATATCCACATATTTTATAGTGCTGGAGATGAAATGTTTTTTTTTAATTCGCCAACCTTCGCTGAGATGATTTCATTTGTCCTTACTAAGTACAGCCGGTACAATTGCGCCCTACAAGGACCCTCTTTCCTAGATCAAAATAGAGTAATTAACGCTGCTTCATTAATTAGCATGTCTAAAATACCTTCCTAAGGATAGCATATTAAATCAATTTGAACCGAGGAGGTAACTCATCCTCTGGTTTTGCTGTCTCCAACACCCATGGAATTCGTAATAATCTCCTGAAGTCATTTTTCACGTTTCCTTGTTGGCAGTTTTAAATTCATTCTTTTCCAACGTCATATTAATTCATAATGTCATTTTTAAATTCTTCACGCCACGTTATGAAGGGAAAGAAAAATTGTAAAATAAAATCCTACCCCTATTCCGCTCCCACACGCCTATAGCTTTGCAAAATAACTCTTTTTCATTGTTTATACTAATACTGAACGCTTATAATTTATCATATGGGGACATATTTTTTCTTTGATTTTGAATAGCATTTTCTCCACAGAAATAAAAAATCTTACTATTTCAACAAGTTAACCCTATAAAATATTTCGAGGCTTCATTTGGAAGTCGCTTTGCAAGAGAATATACGGAATGCTTTCTTATAATAAAATTTCTGTGAAAAATAAAAAAAGAGTATAAATTAGCAGCCCCCATTTTATTTATTTTTGGACATGATTTGGATTTTATATTTGGATGTGAATGTTGCAAGATCAAAATTAAAGCATTCGGCGTTTCATCTTTCGAATTATGGGAAAATATGCACATTCTGGATAATATCAGAGGGAAAAAAGTTGAGAGCATGTAATTATAATGCAAACAAAGTTAAAAACAAATTTTTGCTCAAATTAAAGTTACTCAAAGTTTTAAATTCATGTAATAGACCCTCATAAACGTCTTATTAAAGGAAAATAAAGCAATGAGAAAGAGAAGTAGCAAGGAAATGCACATTCACTTAAGCAAATATTGCGTATCAGTCATCATTGATTACATCCATTGGAAATTTCATTTTTCAAAAATAGGAAAATTTAAGTTAAATACACCATAAATATCGCTATCAGGGCACCTCAAGTACCCACCTTGGTATTTTTAAAAGCTTAATACGCCTTTACTCAATTCATTTGGAGGCAACATCAGTATTGTCACATAAAGTCGTCGTTTTAATGGGGAAACTCGAGTCGCAATGAAAATTCACTCTGTGTATGAACGATGTCTTACGTGTGGTAAGTGATGCTTATTCTTTCACTCGAAAGTGAAACAAATTAAACTTCCATCCGACACCTCTCCTCCAATATCTTCTTCGTGCCAACTCCACCCCACTTCCAATTTTTTCCCGACATTTGACGTTTCTCCATCCACTTCCCATGTTCCGTGACGACCGAATATCAGGCAGGCGGCCTTTCCTCATTAAATACTCCAAAGCGAGGAGAGAGAGAGAGAGGAAGAATGAGGAGATAGGAGGGGGGGTGGGAGAGAGTGCGGCAAGGTAGAAAAGGGAACAGGCTACCTGAGAGAGAGGGAGAGAGAGATTGGGAGGGAGGGGGCGAGAGTGGCGGGGAGACCCGTCCGTATTTCACGGGTCTTGAAACGCGCTCGGAGCAGTCCCCCGTCAGCCAAAAGGGGATCTGTCTTCCTCGCGAGGCGCCTTCATTCATCTCTCCCCTCCCCAGTTTCTGCATGCCCCCCTCCCCATCCCCGCACCCTCCAGTGACCCCTCCACCACCCAGCCTTCCCTCCCCTATCCGTATCCTCAGAGCTACATCTTTCTCCCGGCGCCCCCACCCCACACCTCAACAAGCAGCCAACCCCCTCGCCGCGTCATCATCCCCATCATCTCTCATTTGAAAAAAAAATTCCATCCGAGAATTTACCTGACTATTCACGAACCCGACGTGCCTCCCCGTCGGGCAGGACGATGCCCCGTTTTCGTAAAGCACGTTTGAATGGACGGCGTATTATGATCCCATTAAGTACCGGTAAAACGACGATATGGTACGTGTACGCTTGCATATCAATTCATTCTAGCATTAAGCCTTGAGGGCCGAGCCGGGTATTTTGGCTTCTCGGGCGTAAAGACCCGTCAGTGCCCACTCCCCATTCAGACTAAGTAAGTAAAATACCTTTTTGTGCGTCTATTTTCATTCAATAAATGGAACTGTGGCGGATCTCCGTTATAAATACGACATTATTTCCACAACATTTCTCTAGTGTTTCCATTAAAATAATTAAAATTATGATATACATTATCAAAACAGAAAAACACCCAATACACTTCATATTTTAGACTTGAGTTAGGTAGAAGTTTCTTCCGTAAATACATCAGGTGTACTAACTTACAATACTGACTACTGCATGCTATTAACTACATGTAACTGACATGTCCACTATTTTAATCCGTCTTTGTCTGAAATCAAAAAGTTCACCACCTTAATGTGTTGTGCTTTTAAAAGACTTCAATTTATCCCAATTTGAAGCAATCGAATATTTCAATTAAACCTTTCTCACTGGCCCAAAGCAAAATTAGAGATTCGCTCTTGACATTTAGTCGAAATACTAACACCATTATGGATAATTTTTTTCATACACAAATTCACCAAAAGTTTAATAATTTTCGCGTCCTCTTTTATCAATATGGGTGAGAGATTTGAATAATTTAAATAATTTTCCTTCAGGTACCCCAAAATCTTATTAAAACGTATCTTTTTCCGTAAATTTCGCTAAATTCATCAATTTAATCTTGCTTTGAGCAAAAATGGTGGTTCAGATATCTTCAGCGTAGATTGGTCACTTCGCGCTTGCGGCAATGCATATGTGAAAAATCCCTAGGCTATTTTAAACATTCCTGTAAATAATGTGGCCGCATCAAATTACAGCTAATGAACAAAAATTACAGATAAAAATCTTTAAAATACCCCATCAAGCATTTGACATACTTAAACAGGAAACAGGTTCTTATTGCTCAACGTTGGAAATGAATTTTTGGATATGCTTAATCGACTCATTAATTTTATCTGTAAAACCCGTCCAATGAGGTTGCTACCTATTCTTTACCAATCATGCCAAGGAGTCAGCCCAATTCTTCACCCCGACCCAAATCTCTCTTCTCTCGAACCCGTGAAATCAACCTCGCGTCCTCTCAATTCCTCCACATTCTAAAAAATGCCACCTATCTCCAATCATCCCCATCATCCTTCACGTGCTTTCGCCTTAAAGTATTTCTCTTCCATACTTTTCCTTGTTCTTAATTTATAACGTCAGGTTGAATGTGAAAATCGACGCCCTCCGGAGAACAGCAGTACTCAATTAAGGTGTCTTTCGAGGTCCTGTAACACAAAAGCGCGGGGTAACGTGAGAAGAATGCGTATCAACCCTCACATCTTAACTTAGGTGTTCAACAACACTTGTCGCAAGAGAGTACTTTGCTGCCACAGCGAAATGACTGTCGCGTTAACCCATCCTATTCTGATGAAACTTACGATATTCATCTAGATTGGAGCCATTAGTACGCCTGAGCGACTTCACGAGTCTACCGCCATTAAGTTTTGCGTTTCAATATAAAATCCTTATTTTCTTAACAGGTAAGACAATTAGTACTGGTCCCAATTAATCAAGCAAATGAAACTGGTGCTTAGTTTATTGAGCATAATTCCCTACAAATTGTCTCCTCACAAATAACTCCGGTTATTTTAGGTTCAGGTTCGCCAGCGTTCGATGTCAATTTCGAAAATAATGAAACGATAAATGTAAGAGCAGAAAGGGAATTATACCTAGAAGAATGCAAAGTCACCAATCAAAATTAAGTTCATGAATTCCTCATTGCATAATACCGAAAGTTAGCAATATACAGCTTGTTGCAACATTACGATGCCTCGATCTCACGATAAGTCACATGACGATCTTCCTTTACTAGTTCTTGCACAGCATCAATGTTTACTGACACCACAACTGATTTTGAACGACCTTCACGACTTTCGTCGCTGAGCAAACGACGGCTATGATGGCATTCGTTATATCAGCGTTTCATAGTGGCAAAGGATGGGGCTTCATCGCCAAAAGTGGAAGTAAGTTGATCGATGCACTCCTATCTTGATAATCCATGACGAAAGTCGTAAAAAAATCATCGAACGGAAGTGTTCACGAGGTAACTCCATTTTTCCGCTGAGGCAAAATTTTCAAGTTACTGTGATGATCAAACGACAAAATATTCTGAAGAAAGTTAAGGTTAAAAGGGTCAAGCTTTGAGATGGAAGCGTGATATCCAAATGAGCAGATGGCTGGGCTAATAACCGGAGCTCGGTTCCCAGTGACCCCTCCACAGCATCCCGAACGACGCCCTTCGACAGATGCCTGTCTCGCTCGCTGCTCACCTTATTACGCTCTTTACGGCCTGCTTCTCCTTTGGATATTTTCCGGCCATCTGGAAATCAGCAAAAGTCATTCTACTGCCTAAGCCGCCGAAGTCAGCTAGGAACGTAGAGAACTACCGCCCGATCGCCCTGCTAGCTACCCTGGGAAAGCTGCTTGAGAGCTGCCACATCTCCTGAAGCACATCGCGGCCTACTCTATCCTGCCGGCTTCACAGTACGGTTTTCGGGAGGAACATTCTACCACACACCAGCTCGTCCGTCTCTTGGAACAGGTGACTGCCGGATTCAATCAGAAATGCTGCTCAACGGCGGCGTTCTTTGACATCAGGAAAGCTTTCGACCGGGTTTGGCACGTAGGCCTCAGACGGAAATTTGCACAACAGTGGTTTCCGAATTGGCAGGGGCGCTTACTGACATCATACCTGACAGGAAGGACTTTCCATGTCGCCTGTGGACGCGCGCTGTCACAGCCGAAACAAGTCTACGCAGACGTGCCGCAAGGATCGGTGATCGGACCGATACTTAGTAACCTATACACGGCGGACCTCCCAGTGGACCATGGGCGACATACCATGGTTGCCCTGTATGCGGACGATGCAGCAATCGTGATCACTTCACGGAGAACACACATGGCGGCAACGTACCTGCAGCGAGTAGTTGACAAACTGCTAGATTGGTACGCCTTGTGGCGAATCAACGTCAACAACGCGAAGACGCAGACGATTTTTTTTTCACCTGGAAGACTGCGAGAACCGGGAGAAATCGTCGTGGGCACCGAGGAGGTGCCATAGAAAGAAGAGGTGACCTATCTAGGCGTCATACTGGATAAAAGACTGACATTCAAAAGTCACGCCCTCGCTGCCAACTGGAAGGCAAGAGGAAGACGACTACAACTCTCGCCACTGCTGCGGTCTCCGTCTCTCTCCATCAAGACGAAGACGTATATATACGTAGTAGAAAATCGCCCAATCTTGATGTACGCTTCACCGGCATGGAAAGGAAGAATGACTCCTGCGGCCTTCCACCATATGGAGGTGACGGAAAGAGGGGCGCTCAACAGTATTCTTGGACTTGGATGGAAGTATGCCGCTGAAATCCTCCACGCATTAACTGATACTACGCCTATTGGAGAAGTCATTATGACTCACGCGACGGCCTTTTATGAGGAGCTTGAAAACAAAAAGGCAGAACACCTGCGGCTGATCGGCGGCCTAAAGCCTGTCTCTTGGGAAAGGTACAAACGCCCAAGAGCAGCAACGGGACGGGTAGATGACCAACCACCGTTGAAAAGGAATAGGAGTTGATTGGACCCTCCTTCATCGACGGGCTAAAAAGCCGAAAAGACAGCAGCTGAATAATTCAATCATCGGGCAGCTGCAAGCCAAGCGTAAAGAGGAAAGGTTTTGGCACCAAGAATCGAAGAGTGACCCCTCCAGCATCCGCCGCTTCACTCAAACAGTGTACCTGATTGGCTGCCAGATACTCCTGGGAAAAAAGGGTGACAGGAAAAGAAACCAGCCTCTCCCTCTGATGCGTGAATTTCCCACGCCATTGGGCTTTCATGGTGCGCTCTACCCTAAACCTAGCAAACCAAACTTCGGGATAATAACTGGTGGAATGGACGAGCGTTTTTGGACCCTACTCTACAGGCCGAACCTTGCATTTGGAGAATTGTTCTCCTTCTTGCTTTTGGAGGCAGTGGCTCGGTGGACAGCGGTTTGAAGACGAAAAGAAACTCAAGACCACGGTTCACTGGTTCAATCCTCAGTCCATAAACTTCCTTTATGAGGCTTTCTGAGGAAGCGGGATTGGAGTTACAAAAAGTTCGTACAAGTGAACAGCAATTATTTAGAAAGGTGAAGTGAGATTGTGAAAAAATTAAACCAACAATAAAAACTTTTTATAATGAATATATCTTTTTGGGAAAACGGTCCTTACTCAACGAATATACCACGTATATTAAAATAAGTATTTTTCGGATTAAAGTTGTGAACTTCATTGGATAAATTACAAGTTTTTTGAAATGCCGGAAATAATTAGGCCAAAAATAATTTTTTAGAATAGTTTTAATGCTTTTTCTGACGATCCACTGGTGGCGTGATCACGAATTGTACGGGGGGAGGGATTCCAGATCAGTCTGTGCGACATTCTATTTTACTTAGCATTAGACATTATGGTCTCGACGATCAGTACTAAACCCTCATGTTTGTACTTTTTGTATATTTTAAGCAGTACACATCTTAATAGTGCATCTAGTGTCTCCCTTTCAGAGATTTCCAATAACCGCGCGCCACATCCTCTTAAATTCGTGAGAATTTTTGACGAATCAGGCAGGTTTTGTATCCAAACTCTGCCTGATTTCTGTGTGCCTCACTGATGGCGCCGCCCATATTCCTGCGGTGAATCATTGATCATGGGTTCCCGATTTTAAGGAAAATCATTAATATTTCGGATATCACGCCAACTTTTCATTTAAAAATACGTATACTGAATGTGTATAAGCTGAATTACTCCTGAAACTTAAGACCCTCTTTGGCGAATTCCTAATTACTCCCATAACATTCGAAAGTGTTTTCCTTCAACACAGAATTGTTATCTTCGCCTTGTCTTCTAGTACCTTCGATCTACCTGCCTCTCTCGTTGATCGGCATTTGACCAACACCTATCTTGACCGTTCATGGTTTCGCTTTAGAGGTGCTCTTAGTTTAGTGTTAATCGGATTTATTGTTTTTTGTGACACATACATTTCCTCCCGTATTGATGTCTACATATTTATAGCGACTCTATTGCGGGCGATCGATAAAATATTTGTTAATAATGCGTGGAGAAATTTGCCGAGACTTCCTATCAAGGCGTCACACCTCATTCACCCATTCCGTCTGCATTTTAAAAAAGAAAGGGCATCTCTAGTTCCTTAAAGGATCTATGAATGCAATTTATAAAAATTGTACGACAACAAAAAATTGATTCTATCCTAATAAATACGCGAATTCGATGTTTCACTGAAATTAAGAAAGAAACTGAAAAATTGATTGGATTAGAAAAAATATACTTTTGTCCGAAATAGATAGATATGCAGTAATTTCTATTTTTCCGCATTTATGTTCGTATGCACTCACTACATTGCCTATATTTGTACGAGGGAAGGGGAAATTTGGCTCGCATCCCCGGAACTTTGAGCCGCGGGCGAGAATAAATAAACAGGAGAGGGAAAATATAGGATCGATGACAAGCATGGAATTGCAAATGAGTGGAACCACAAAAGGGGATGGCTCCTGGGTACTGCATTCTTATGATGACGTCACTGGAGATCAGTGGGGCAGCAGTTTTGCTCGTAAACACTTTGAAAGTCTAGCCCCTCATCCACGCCCCGTCTAGCAATTCGCTTCTGTACTTAGTCGCACTTTAGTTCAAATGTCACGACAAGAAAGTTTTTCGGGCCAAAAATAATAGCGACAAATCAGTTCTAATAAGAGGACAGTGTCATGTCATTCAAATATTCCTTCATTTTCACAGTTACTAAAGATTAAGTGGGTACAAATGTCATCAAGGGACCTAATTTTAAGCCAAAATTCATACTGCGAACAGATTATGTGGAACAAAATTTAAATAATAAACTTCGGTATGCTCCCGCACGCGTCATCGTGGTACGCATAGCTAGGTTTTATGAAGATTCGGACATATTCTCAACAACGCCCATCTACTCTCAGTTTTTTTTAAATTTATTGATCAAAAGTTTCACAAACTGCCATTGACAAGTGATTTTTCGAGACCTGTGTCAATAAATATTTAAAAATTATGAAGTTTTAAGTAGACTCTTTTCTTACTTCCCCCATTTTAGATCTATCTGACACTTAGGCCTACATTATTAGCAATCACCATCTCGAAAAGATTTTTGACAGACCTGGATACGTAAGCTTTTCAACGCCTCCAAATCCCACGTAATAAGTAAGTAACAACCACTATTCGTATTAAATTTCACTAATTAAATATTATATTTCATTACATCCCTTCTACCTCCCTCCATTCTATACCATAATTGAACATCTCCCGGCATTCTACCAACTTTTACCATACGATTTACAGCACTTTGCCTAATCATTTCAGGTTTCATTTTTTACATTCTTTACATATCCTTCTAAAAAATATCCAGCTATATTCTTGGCTCAGTGACTCGGTGCTGTCATAAGCTAAGCTCCAAATTAGTGTTCTCTAAATTTTCTTTACATCGTTATTCAGTTTCCTTATTATCAACTATCTATTATTTTCAAAAGGTAACTAATTTAGTTTGTATTTATATTTCTCGGCCATAATTAATAAAAGACAAATATAATTCATTAGCATATTGTAACAAACCACAATAATTTCATTTGCAAAACGTTTTGTATTTAATGCATTTACTCTTTTCATATTGCCAACATTTGCATGGAGGGATCGGGATGGTGAAGTGGCTAACGTACTGGCTTCGCAGTGAGGGCTCAGGTTCTAATCCTGATGACAAGAAATATTTTTCAGTGGTATCCCAATCCCTACTTAAGGTAGTTTGTGGAGAGCACTTTGTGTGTACGATGTGAGTACGACGTCCGTCGGATGGGACGTTAAACTGCGTACCCCTTGGGGCCTTTCGGCAAGAGTAGGCTAATGTCGACACCGGTTTTCTCTCCACCCTTCATCCTTTCCCACCCATCCGATGGCGCAAATGACCTTAGCTATCGGTGGCCTCACATAAAAACTGCTACTTAACGTTCGGGCTTAGAAGTGGGTATCCCAGATGCCGGCACTGACTCTCCTCTCCTTACCGCGGCAGCGTTTTATCCCTCCATTCCCACTCTTCTTCCTTCAACTCAAAATACCCGTGAGGAGAGCGAAATGATAGAATCCAAATGTTTCACATACAACAAGCTCTTGTATCCGAAAATAGGCTTTTTCTACTACCTCGTGAATAAGGAAAACCCTTCTCATGCACTTTATTTAAAGCATTTCCAAGAAACACCGCTTATTTCGCTAAAATAAAATATATTAATCCGCAAACATGCATTGAAAAAGACTAATAGTTAATCGATATTCATCGAAGCGAGGACCAAATTGGCGACTTCAATAACATTTCGTGCCTACATCAAAAAATAGCGTCAGTATTGATTTCTTTGATTTAATAACTTCTCAATAATGAACGAAATGAATAATGTAGAAATAAATTTGCACGTAATTAAGGAAATAATACACAAAATATTTTCCCTTTTCTATTTTTATTCTTAGACTAAATTCTCGAATGCAAATATCGCCCTCCATTCTGATATCCCATCTCGAAATGGCAGCCATGTTCGATAGGTTTACATAGAGAAGGGTGGGTGTATGATATACAACACGTGTAAGTCGACCTCCCAAGCGGACCCGTATACGAGTCTACCCCTAGTTCCCGCTTAATAGCAGATGAAGCCACATTCGCCGAGTTGATCGATATCCCGCAGATTAGGAGACTTGAGCTCACGAACATTCTGTAGGTTGTGCAGTTATTTCAGCACCTGTTCATACGACTTCAGGGTGATAGAAAGTTGGAAGAAGATCCTTCGTAAACCCCAGCAGTAGTTATACTTACTATACATACAGCAATATTAGTTATACTTACTATATGTTCAATATAATTCGATATACATTGTCCAGAAGTAACAAAATAAGGCGGGAAAAGACGGCAAGTCTATACTAATGGCAACCTAATATTTTAAGTAAATCAGAAAAAATAGGTACTAAACCGACCGATTGAATATGAAATCTGAAGTCTCGGAACTTGAATTGCATCATTTTGCGTAAAGGGGTTCCAACGATCTTAAAACTTGATCCTCTTCCCTTTCTTTTTTCGTATTAAATAACGTTTTAAATGTAATACCCATAGTATAATACTATGCATGTATGTGTATATTTATGTGTATTTATAAAAATATATATATATCGTAGTTAACATAGAACAAGCGACTGATAGAATTTTAATCGTAGAGATTAAAGCAGAGATGGCGAACTTGGTCATTGTTCAGGTATACATATCACCGATCAACCACAAGGAGGAAGAAGACGATAGGATGTACGATGAGATAGAGGATATAATCGCGTGTGTTCCTGCAGAAAAACATTTGATAGTGATGGGAGATTGGAATGCGACGGTAGGCGAAGGAAGAGAGGGTGGTGAGGTGGGGGACTATGAGTTAGGCACGAGGAATGAACGCGGGGAGAAAGCAATTGAATACTGCAGGAGACAGGGGTTAGTCATCACCAACACATGGTTTAGACACAACAAAAGACGTAGGTATATATGGAAAATGCCAGGTGACTCAAAAAGGTATCAGTTAGATTATATTATGGTTAGGCACAGGTTTAGGAACAGTGTGATAAATTCGCACAGTTTCCCAGGAGCGGATGCGGACTCTGACCACAATTTAGTTGTTATGAAATGTAGCGTCCGTTTCAAGAAGATAAGGCAAGGGCGACGGGTTACAAAATGGAATGTAGAAGCATTAAATGGATTAACGAGGAAGGAGTATCAGCAGGCTGTAGAGAAAATGATAGATGACAGTAAAGAACTGAGTACTATCGAAGAACAATGGGAATGTATCAAGCAAGGGATATCGGAAGCCGCAAAAGACACTATAGGAACCGTTAACGGGAAAAGGATAAGGAAACCATGGGTAACGGATGACATGATTGCAAAGATGGATGAGAGAAGAAGATGGAAGAATGTAAACACAGAGTCAGGCAAAATGAAGTACAAAGAGTTAAACAATAAACTGAGAAGGGCCACAAATAAAGCAAAAGAAGAATGGTGGAAAACGCAATGCGAGGATATGGAAAGTTTACAGAAGAAGGGTGAAATTGGTGCTCTATGCAGCATGGTTTAGTTATTATCGGGAAGTTAGAAAGCAATATCTGTGCTAACAGTTAAAGATAAGTGGGGTAAGATAATAGTTGAACCAGAAAAAATCAAAGAGAGATGGAAGGAATATATAGAAACACTGTATGGTAGAGAACTTAGGCCGACAAGGTTAGACATAGAAAAAGAACATGACGTAGAAGAAGATAGCTTACGTCCAGGCATACTCGGCGATGAAATAGAGAGGGCATTAAAGGAGATGAAAGCAAATAAGGCCGTGGGAGTGAACAACATCCCTGTAGAACTGTTGAAATGTTTAGGAAAATGTGGGAAGAAGGCCCTATATGGACTGATTCGTAGTATCTATGAGGAATGAATCTGCCCGGAAGATTTTGTGAAATCGGTGTTAGTTCCTATTCAAAAAAAGGCAAAGGCTACATCATGTGAGGATTACAGAACAATAAGTTTGATATCCCACGTAGCTAAAGTTATTCTCAGGATCATTAACAAAAGGATAGAGAGTAAGGCAAATGATTACTTAGGGAATGATCAGTTTGGGTTCAGGAAAGGAAGAGGTACGCGTGATGCCATTGCAGTAATGAGATCACTAATCGAGAAGAATATAGAATACAATCAGGACGTATTTACCTGTTTCGTAGATTTCGAAAAAGCGTTTGATAGAGTGAATTGGGAAAAATGAATGCGTGTATTGCAGAAAATAGGAATGGATTGGAGGGACAGGAGACTGATCCGCAACCTGTGCATGTCTCAGACTGCTCAGGTGCGATTGGGGAACGGAGAGTCCGGATGGGCAGTGTTAGGAAGAGGGATAAGGCAGGGTTGCCCATTGTCACCGGTACTGTTCAACGTATATGTGGAGGAAATGATTAAAGAGGCATGGGATGAACTGGAGGTAGGAATGAAAGTCGGAGGGGAATTCGGGAAGGGGTTAGGTTTGCTGATGACCTATTGCTGCTGGATTATTGGTTCACTAAGAAACATACCGCCCCAAAGATACAAAAGACAACGAATGAGTCCAATATATGAATTCCTCATTTTGTAACCTCATAGTAATAATCTGGTAAATCCTCGAGAATAAAGATAAATGAATGCAATCAAATGTTTCTTTGCTGTGATATTGCAAGCTTAATCTCTGTGAGGGTCATTCCCAAGAGCTGGTCCGCCCGTATTCTTTTGAATCAATTATCTTCTTTACAGTTATGTGTCTTGAATGAATGTTTCCATTTTCCAACTGTTCCGAAAATTCCCATACATTACCACTTTATTAGTCGTAGCAGTGACATTAGGCTCACATTCGAAAGTACTTAAGAAAATACTACGTACCATGAGCCATCTGGAAAACTCGCATCTTCTCAAGCACTAGGTAACCACCCCGCAACGCCCAGCACGGTAGTTTGCCTTTCCATTTTTTAACGATTGTTTATTATAGAAAGCCATCACATATATGTGTAAACTGGGAATAAATAAGGAGAGGAAAATTAACATTACTGCTATATAAAGTTATTTAGGTTTTCTCATTGAGAGTTTTTTTAAATATTATATCAAAAATAGCTATATAAAATAAATTCTGTCGTCAATTTTTACCATAATCCTTATTAACAAAAGATTTTACCATTAGTTCCATACATTTAACTCCCTTGTAGTTTTCTTTTATTTTATTTCCGTACCGTCAATTTCACGATAGAGCTCTATAACTGCTACACTCATTTTGAATACCTACTATATAAAGCCTTCTATTTTCTTTCGTTTATCATTCCGCCTGCCCGAGATCCATCGACGCCTTTCCGTCGTGCAACTCTGCAAAAGTTCAGTTTAGTAAATCACAAATGCAGGAGCATGATGTATTATATGGCGAAGGAAAAAATTCCAGCCCGGATCTTAATGACTCACGAACGGCGTAGGCCCGGATGACACCAATTAGCGCCCCTCTGCGGTCTAATCATCTCCGATTTTAATGAAAGATGACGAATTCGAATAATTAATTACTCGAACGAGATATATAGAGGCGGCGAGATCGAGAGGAAGAGAATCATTTTTTTCCAACCCTCGCTTTATCCTTTTATTAACTCCCTCTTCCTTCCTTCCTCAATTCTCTGGGGAGTAACGCTTCGTCAAAGGGGGGAACGACGGAAATAATTGTCTCTGAAGAGCGTAATCCGGAATTTGAGGGGTTGACAACCATTTAGGATTCCATCTCGCGGATTTCAAGCGAAATACTTTCCCACCAAAGGAAACACTACACCCATCTTTCTAGCCATGTTTTGTCATTGCATTGTCCGCTTCTCTTAATTATCACTCAAATAAAATAATAATAAAACAGTGCAAGCGGAACAGTGCGCACCAATTTAAGATATTTTGCTTTGTGTCCTGAAAGGTATGAAATGAATAAGGCTCAAAATTTAAAACTACGATGAAAATTTCTAACAGCTAGAAGAATAATACAAGAAAATAAGAAAAGAGGTGCTTCGATTACGAAATACAAAACTTTCACCGCGCATTCCCGAGCGAGATAGCAAAGAGGATAGAGCCCTTGAAGCAGGGAAGCTGTTAGCTAAAGTAAATTCCAAACATTTTGAAGTACCCAAATTAAACTAGTTTTGACATGATCAAATGCTTTTGGTTTACCCGCCTCTTTGGTTGAACGCGATTAATTATAGCAGTAACTCAAAGTGCACTCTTTCCGTGGTGAATTCTTGCAAACCGAAAAAGGGCGAAGATACTGAACGATGAAGGAGACAGAGTGGATATTCAAAATTGAGGTTTTCCGTTCACCCAACTTGTTTTTACAAGCAAGATTTATATTTACAGGTAAATATCTCTCCTGTATACAACATTCAGTGTGACGTTGATGCCAAAAAATTCGAAATTTCAGTGAATTCCAAGCTATACTTTATTTCCCGTTTTGATGATAACTTATCATCATGTCCATTAATTAAAATTTTTGGAACTAAGAGCAGTAGCGAGAAAATATTTAAATTTTCTAACTTCCCCATTAATCAATTTGGAATTCGCCTTTATATTAACCGAGGTATGAGACCAGAAATTGTAGATCAGCCATATAAAAATGTCATTATGTTCTCATATTTTGCCGTGCTTTTTCTGATTCGATATACGTAGAATATACTTATTCAGCGGCTCGGGATATGTCTCGTATTAACTCAGCGATTAATGAGCTATAAAAAAGAGAAGAGACTATGAAAAGGGAATATTGCGAATTACTAAACACTTCTCCAATGCTTGACTCGTTTAAAAAAAATAATTAAGCCATACTTTATGCAAGGCATAAAATATACACGCACCCATGTTAGATGATTCAAACAATTAATCTACGCTACTAGCTTAAAACGTTTTCGGACGATCGTTCAAATATATCAGCGATTGGGAATCCGGCACAATCAATACTTATTATTAGATTCTGTTCCTAAATGAAATAAAAGATGTTAAATTCATTCATTCAGTATGAATTTTATTCTGCTTCCGACTGTTCATAAATTGATTGGAAAGTCAGCGAATGGGCACAGGGAATTTTTTAGCCCAGCGTTGCAAATAATTATTTTTTTACTGTACCCAAGTGAATATTTGTGCAAATCACAATCCCTCCTCCGGAACGACGAGATAGTCCCTGGATTCGCGATAGAAACTAAAAACTCAACGACTGCACAGGCATCATGATGTCAATACGAAGTAGAGGCAATTTTTCCTAGTCACGCGATGAACAGATATCCAATTAGCGACGTCTGCGCTTCCACTGGGGCATGCGAAATCGCCGAACAAAACAAAGTGAAGGAAACAAATGGATAGAAACCAATTTGTTCCGGTTCCAGACGTCTCTGAATAGTTTTTGAGCCCCACCTCTCGGCCAGTGGTGACGCGAGTCTAGGTGGTGCGCCATCAATAAACGGAGCGTTGCGCTATCAGTATGGAGGGCTTGGAGTGGCGTGACAGCAGCTGGGTCAACAGGAAATGATTGTGACTGTAAGCTGTGTTTTTGGACTTTTCCGAGCAACTGTACATAAGTGGCGCCAATAAAAGCAAACTACTTCGGAACTTTGAGTAATTACAGAAATCTGATATCTCAGAAAAATGAATCTTTAAAATGATTGCTTAAATAGAAATAAAACTGGTATTCATTCATTGCCAATGTTACGTTTAAAAGAATCTATAAAGCTATCACTGTCGATCATAAGGGTCCGGGCCTAATGTTTCCCTGTTGAAATACTCATTCCCAAATAACCGTTGTAGCGATAACAGAAATGTTATTCTGTGGAATATTATCTGATTTGCGTACAATATTTTGCACACCTTTTTCTGTGTGAAATTCTACAGTTCGATTCGATTGGTGGGAAATTATTCGTTTAAAAATAATCATCAGTGAATTTTCGTTTGGAGCTTTAGCAATGACTTTTAATGAAGATTCCCGAGGCTATGTGCAGATAACTCCAGGGTTTTCGGCATACTCCCAGGTTGTTCCCTCCGGCTAGACGACGCGTCATCCAGCCAATCAGGGAACACCAGAATAGGGGTTCATATACCGACCAATCAAATCTCAATTAAATTCACTAGCAGACCTAAAGGCACTGACTGTAACCCAGTGAAACCGTCGTCCATCGAGATGGAGCAACGCAAGAGTAACCCGAAAACCCTGGAATCATTCGCAATTATGTTCCACAGCGACCCTCTAATGGCTTCTCGAGGGCACTTCAATATCGGTTACAAGTTTATGTTGAGCAATCCCCATTTTTTACATCTTGCAGTCATTTTATGCCCAGAGGTATATATGACTCAGAAATCATTTAAGAAGAGTAGGTAGTTGCTAGTTATAAAGACGACTTCCAGCCATGCTTTTTAAGGAGACTTTTTACCACGGACAAATACTTTCTACTAACTAAATCTACTAAAATCTTTCTAAAAACCAAATCTACGAACACTTTAGAAAATGCAAGAAATTGGACTCTCTACACGATCCGACCATACTTTAGGTCACTTGACTTTCCTTCCTCCCTCACTATCCGCAAATAATAAATTAACATTATCCCCCCCCCCTCTCGCAGGTAATGATCAGCATTTTCGATAGTTTTGATATCAAAATAAGTCAAATCACGAGATGATAATATAAAGTTTCACAAACTTGAAACGCAATTTATTTCTTTTACCTTTTAGATGCATTAAAATTCACAACAAATTCGATTCTATTTTTATGTGTCCATAAATGATTAAAATTTTTATGACACCACAGGTTCTAAAGCAGTGTTTTAGTACGTAAGTAGGTAGCAGTAAGTATTTTCTCCATGTCGTCTTTGGTGCACAAGGGTATTTCAAAGTCGTTCTTCATAAGGAATGATTCAAATAATTCACTAATAAACCTTCCTTCTAAATATCCACTCCGTAAGGAACGGCAATAATATATTCTCCTCCTCCTTCCTTAAAAGTCTTACGTAATAAAAGACTGGTGGTGGTGAAAAGTGTGGGTACTGCTCCCTCAGTGTTTTTCCACGCGGTGCACAGATATAGTCCTAGGCTCCGCAGCGTGTCAATTTCATGTCCTATAAACGCATAGACTCCAGTTCTCTTGCCTCTTCTGTCTCCGGCTGCTCACGAAATCTAGTATAATGACAACACTCTGGGAGGTTCCTGGTTTTTCCTGACATTTCACCTAATTTTGGACGCTGGCCGTTCAGAACCAACCCTCCCATAGTGTGTGACCAAATACTTAAGCTACTGCCTTTGTCTCGAAAATAACACTAGAATTATTTTTTGAGGAACATTGTATTTTTTCCCTATTTCCTTTACTTTGCTAGTATCTGATCGTTTTTATTAAAATGACTGTAGCGCTCTGCAATTTATTGCCTCTCGTTCAAATACAAAAAGATAGTGCAATGAATGTTCGCATGGCCTTTATTGATTTTCCATTGATTTTAGACGCCCAACTGACAATATGGAATGAGGGATTTCGACTTCATAAAAACCTATCGGAAAAAAGGAATGGAAAAGGACATGAGCGCGGGAACGTCGTATTTTATAAACGCAGACTTAGAGGCAGCCATCCCGAACCGCCTCCCGAATAATAATTAACCAGGAACGTCAGGAAAAGTAAGTCGGGAAAGACATGATGGATGATGACGACCGGAAGACTCTCAGACGTGCTTTAAAACGGGAAGGCATTCGTCGATCCGCCAACCTTTGGTGTTCCTCCCTAATCGAATAGTTGACCGTCGCGCGTTTCCTGTGGATAGATGAGGGATCTCTCGCCCCAACCGCCGATTTCCGAGGAGAGCAATATTAGGGGCGGAGGTAAGGGGCATGTAATCCGCGAGACTCCGCCTCGGGCTTCCCCGTCGCGGTGCTTGCTTCTCAATCCTTCCGGTGGAGGGGCAGATGAAGGAGATGGAGAGGGTTAAGGGAGGAGGGTATTCTGATGGAAATGTTATAAGAGGGGATTGGGGAGAGGCGGCGGGCTCTCTGGTGCACCTCCCCGGGCTAATGAAATCACTCGAGGAGATTTTCGGAAAAGATCGAAGCAGCATCTCTAAGGATAAGCTTTGAGCAGCGAGTAATCTCGTTTCACGGGTGGTTGGACGTGTATTTAGCAGGGGGTTTTACATGAGTGCTAGATGGTGAAAGATAAGGGACGTCCCTTGTCGTCACGGAAGCGACCTCCGCCTAATTAGCAAGAGCCGTCTAGCAGAGTTCATTTCGTCTGCTTCTCCTCACCCGTTCCCATTCGTGACAATGCGCTTCGTTTCACGAAATCACCGTTCGTCTATTGTTTTTTAGGGGTACGAACTTGAAGCTTCGTGTTTGATTTTTGATTCTTATCGCTCGATTCGAGTTGCGGGCAACAAACAAAAAAAACATTTAAATTTATTTAAACAAAAAACTATTTACCTTCAGCATGAATTTTAAAATCGTAATCTCACGAGAAATGTTAATATTTCTCACTGGTTGATGAAAAAAGGCCTGCCAGGAAATACTAAAGAGCACTTAAGACTAAGGAGTGCTTAAGATTAAAGGGCACTAAAGAACAAAGAACAGTCTTCGAACTGAAATCTTTGAGTGAAAAAATGAATTCAGATTGCGGAAAGAAGGAATGTTTGTTATGAGTGCTTATTGCAATCTGCATGCATCAACTCCCAAATTCTATACTTTCAATTATCCATTAGAAAACATTAAAATGTACAGATATCCTGTAAAAATGATTTCGGATCATTCCACGGGCGTGGATGTTTTATCAAAAGGAATCGGATGTTGACATTGAGTTTATAGAGTGAAATTACCTTATTTCTTTGAAACATATTACCAACACGGTTTCGTCTATTAGCATACCGCTTGAGGACATTAGTTTTAAACTGCTTCCATAACAATAAATAGAAAGGAAGGCCCCACAAAAGAGACCACGGAAGGAATTTGTTGGTCTGGTAGAGTGTGATATTGGACAGAAGAGTTATCTGGGTTTCAAGGGAATTAGCATTAGAAGGGAAAAAGATGGAGTGATGCAATCAGCAAAAATGTGTACTGAAAGACTAATGACTTATAAAAAAATCAATTGAAGTCCTAAGTCTATAAAAATTACTTTCGTTTCACCATTTCTCTTCCAGCACGTGCGTTAAATAAGGGAGCACTTTAGGTTTCGACTGTCCATTACTCAGTTTATTCACTCTCTTACGAAATTCTTCCGGCTCAGCAAAAGTTGACCATTGCTTCTATTCTTTTCATTGCATTATTATCAAATCCGA
Organism: Hetaerina titia; assembly: GCA_037158775.1. Taxonomy (NCBI): domain Eukaryota; kingdom Metazoa; phylum Arthropoda; class Insecta; order Odonata; family Calopterygidae; genus Hetaerina; species Hetaerina titia. The sequence goes on from CM073771.1 coordinate 11,035,369, forward strand.
CCTGCCACCCCTAATTCGAGTTTCACCCGCGGCGAAACTTTTTAAGAAAGTCGTCAATATCGTACCGCCGATGGTCTACTAACTGGGGTACCCACATTCTCGTAGAGAAAGTAAGGCATTTCTGCATCAATACCCGCAGTTTGAACCGTGGTGAACTCCAACTAGGGCAATGATTTTAGATACCGCAAGAGAAGTCTTCAGTTGAATCTTGCTGATGGGGAAAATAATAGACGAAATATCTATATGATAATGGTGAAGGACATTGATAAATATAAGGTCGAACATGCACCCAGGCCATGTGAACCTAGGTAGAGATACAAAATACATTAAATTTATTAACTTGGTCATATTTTTTATGTATATGTAACTATTTTTTTTCCTCTAACGCATCATAACACGAGTTTCGATGCTTTCACATCAATACCAGGTCTCGAATGCAATCGATATTTTTCTAATAAGCTGTAGTGAAAACAGTGGATGCCGAGCCAACAGGAGATGGTGTATCTGTAAGGAAGGTTGGATATAGTGACCGCTGCGTATCGTTCCTGGAAAATAATCACTGAAGTTAAGTCACACTTAAAACAATAGAGTCCTCCTTAACGAGGGTTTTCCAAACCTCCCCACCATGTTGCCAATGCTCTATTTACAATATTGTATAAGTTTTTTCGATTATATTCCACACATTTAAAATATCACTGTAAAATGTGTTAAATTTCGGAACGGTCTGTAACGTTCATGGCAGATAAACACTGGTGCCATTTACTGTTCTTTGAATTCTAAATCAAACTTCGCAATACTAAAATTGAAATTAAATTTGATGTTTCAGCAATTGCCGTGACAAACAACAATACGAGGATTTCTTGAACGCACAATTAAGAAACAGTAGGATAAGAACGTCAGAGATTTCTGCTGCATGGTTGTATGTCAAGGGTTTGTTGGGAGTGTTCTGATCTGTGGACGTGTACCCCTTGACATAAGGGAAACAAGAATGCAGAAGGCTAGAAGATGCATAAATGAGATTTTAACAAATGTGAACACTTGGACAACTTGGATTAACAAGAAAATGAACGCATATCCTATAAAACATAGAAGGAATTATAGGAGACAGGACAACGAGGTAAAATGAAGTTTCTCGGGCTCCGTTAAAACAGTAGCTTCTCCATTAAATAATTCAAGCAATTGGTCAGAGAAACTTTAACGAGACAACCAAGAACGGCCTCCGTGAGAAATATAAACATTAAGATGAAACTCACTTCATATGCCGACATAATATCGGTCGCAAAGGATGGAGTTATGCGGAAGCATTGAAAAAGCTTTGGTAGTAGAAGATGCTGCTGAGACACGAAGAAATTAAGTATCCTAGGGCATTCCCGAGTATCTATATACTGACCCTAGTCACAATTAGCATTGAAATAATAGCTAAAGTCACTCCGGAAAAAAAATTCGCATTTGTTCCAACAGGGGTAACCGAATTAGCACCCAAGCGTAGCCCACTTACGCTAGAATATAAGGTCCCTCGTGGAGGCCTGTGTCTTGAGGGAAACTTAATTGCTCCTCCACTTCCTGCCTTCCTTGGTAATAGATGTCGTCGGCCCATTGGCCCTCGCATTAAACCCACCTCGTGCGAACCATCTCTCGGAGACTCAATCGCTCCTTCCAATCTTCCTCTCCTTCCGCCCTCTCAACTCCCGAGTCTTCTTTCTCCCTTAGCCCTCTCGCAATTCCTCCCATTGCCACCTGTCGACGAAATGTCAAAACTTCAGCTATTCGTCCGGTTGGATATCCCCTCCCACGCCCTTCTGACGTGATAGCTTCCTCCACTCGCCGTCACAGCACTCGGCTCTGCTGTCTCCTTTAATCCCCTTCAGGGAAAGAGAGGTAACTTTGTTCGGAGGAAGCGAGAACTTTCCATAATTCGATGATTCAACAAAAATTTAATGGAGCCATGTTTACATTTCTTCCTTCACTTCTCGTCCATGATGGTAGAACATCATACAATGTCGTGTAAATGACTCACGTTGTTCCAATCTACGTAATGCTCATCGTCTTTTTTATGATAGTATCGCAAAATAAACCCGAAACGCTGATCTTTATTACCCCATGAATATAGTAATTGAGCCTGCTTCAGGAAAAATGTAACAACAAAGTGCATCAAATTTTATACAATCCATTTCTAATGCATGACACCGAGCTAAACATCTTCTGGCCCATAAGTACAGTGTGCGATCCACAAGTAATGCAATTATTCTTTTATTGAACAGATTCGCACAAACATCTAAAATTCTTCAAAGTACTGCCCTTGGGTCTCTACTCATGTTTTCCAGCGACTCTGCCATGACCGGTACGCGTCCTGGAAGGCGTCTTCGGGGACCTCTCGCAAGATCCTCGTCACGGCTGATTCGATCTCTTATATGGTAGAAAAACGGGTTCCTTTCAGGGCTGCCTTAATCCGAGGGAATAAAAAAATGCCTGATGGGTGACTTAGGACAATATGGGGGGTTGGGCAGCGTTGGAACCTGATGTTTGGCTAGGGACTCGCGGACTCATAGCCCGTTGTCGTGGTGTAGTTGCCAGGAAACGGAGATGTATTTTCTCCTTTCGATGACCCTTTCTCGGAGTCTTTCCAGCACATCCACGTAGTAGGTAGCGTTAATTGTCTGTCCTCAAGGAGCAAACTCCTTATGGACCACTCCTTTGCTGTCAAAAAGACAATGAGAATTGTTTTCACTTTTGATTTGTTCATTCTTGCCTTTTTGGGCGTTGGGGACTGGTCGGTATGCCACTCAGAGCTTTGGCCTTGTGTTTCAGGGTCGCATTCAAAAACCCAGGTTTCATCACCAGTGATGACGTTGTCCAAAGAATTAGGTTCATCTTTAATACGTTGCAAAAGTTCACTTGAAATTTCCGTTCGGTTGGTCTTTTGGTCGTCTGACAATAATACCTTGGGCACAAGCTTAGCGCACACCTTCCTCATCACCAAACCTTTAGTAACAATGCAAAGCACAACAGTAGACGACAACGGTAATTTATTAGTAACCATCGTGATACTCAATCGACGGTCGGAGTCCAACAATTGTCGAACACAAGCCACATTGTTGTCGGTTCTGCTGGTTGACGGTCGCCCAGAGGTTCGACGTAAACCTCTTCCCGGCCCTCCTTAAAGATCTTTAATCACCTAAAAACTTGTAAGCAGAACTAAACAGAGTCCTCGTAATCCTCACGAATCATTTTGTTAGTCTTCTCAAGATATTTTTTCAGTTTAGCAAAAAACTTAGTCATCGCGTAAAGTTGCTCGATCGTCGATTCCATTTTTTTCGTGATACGGTCGGCGCGCAGAGATTTACAATAACTAACGTCCTGCCACTTCCACAGTTTGGAGAATACTGAAAACTATTTCGCGGCAAAGCTTAGCGTCGCCCCTCCCCACCCACTCCAAGATGTTTGATCCCACTTTGACCAATAGGAGCGGCGCGGAAAATTCAATTGCATTACATTCGGAACGCACTTTGTATGCCTTGTGTGAAATTTTGTCATAAGCGGGGCCTAAATCAAATTTACTGAAAAAATGTTATGCTCAGATTTGTATGAACGGTTTTTTTTAAGAGTTTGGTGACATATTCAGGAAATTATTCACTATTTATATTTATGCTACGTTGAAAAACGGACTTATTCGTTATAACGATTCGGATATGCATAAGCGACTAAATATTCATTTTCGTGGTGTAACCATTTATTATTTAATAAATTTAACATAAAGTCTTCATTATGTACGTATATTTAAAATAGGGACTAGGGTGGGGATGTAGAATGTTACAACATTTCGATGAGGATGAAAGAGATTCCTAACAAAGATACAAGACATTTTTGCAGAAATTTCCTGAGTCGGAAACTTTTCAGACCACCCTTGTGTTTCGAAGTGAGGGATCTATGAGTAATTTTTTATGATGCATTTTACTAGAGTTTTAAGAGCACGATGCATACTAATTATGACGATTTTTAAGAAAGGGAAATCGGAATGAAAACCTTTAATTGCGCAGTAACCTCTCCTACGGAGATGCCATTTTTATCCTCCAGCAATATATTTCCTTCTCGTATTCCTTCCTTCATTTTTTCCGCTAAACATTAGGTATTTGCCTCAACCGTTCAATACCTGAACTTCATCCTAAGATTTTGAGCCTTGCAGAGAGATTTCCATCCTAAATTCCGGCATTTGCGGTTCGCCGTTGCAATAGACGTGTCCTTGGTATTCAAGCTAGATATCCACGGGGCCCGCAATTATTCGTCTCCAAATTCGACATTCAGAAGATAACAAATGCCATTTCCCTTCACGGGAATTCCTGAGATGGCGTCGTGGACGGGTTTCTCGATTCTGATTGCCAAGCAAACTCCGTGATGGAGAATGGTGAAATCTGCAATACCGGGTGATTCCTAGGGCCCGACGGCACCGGCGAGGATTGGATTTAAATGGCGGCTCCTTCATGGAACGCGAAGGTTGGATTATTTAAAACTTTCATTCATTTGCTTAACACTAGTATCCAAATGCTACGCGCAATCGGTGCTGTCGTTTAAGTATAGGCCCTTGCTTACATTACTCGTGCATTACAAATGAGTATCATTAAGGGGGAAGATGCATAAGTACTTCTTTTTTATTCCTTCATCCCTAGTCTTACAAGAGACAATTTATTTGAGGCGGATTAATGACGTGTTTAAGAAAATATTTTTAACGAATTCCGAAAGTGTTTAAAATGCATTATAAACCTTATAGAATATATTGTTATGCCAAAAAGAATAAAATATAAGGTTTTATACGTGATGGTGTTAGAGTTATTTTTGATAATTGTTAACATTCTGATCCAAGTGCAAGATTTTATATGAAAATCGTGAAAAAAGCTTGCTTTTAATACTTATAAATACAAAGGCTTCAAAATAAAAATGTATGCATTTCATTATATCATTTTCTTGTTCTTAGTATAATAGAATATGCATGTGTGTTATTAATGCCCTTTATTCAAAACTGGATTAAGACTTCTGAAATCATCCAAATATGTCTTGCATGGATTACGCATTTTAGAAATTATATGAGTCATACTTTTTATAACCAACATATTCCTAATGAAAAATATTTAAATAGATATGTTTGGTAAAAACACCTTTGAAGAAAGGAAGTTATGCGTTCTTCGTTTATATATTACTTGATTCATAAAGGAGGAGAAAGAATGTAAGAATGTTGAGAAAAATATTTTTGTATGCATCACCATAGACAAAGGGCAAAATAATTAAACTGTTGCGTGCAAGATAAATTATTTTTTCAAATCCCCATTATTAAGAATATGTAGAATAATGAACAGGAATAGCGTCATGCAGGTAAGTGGTAGAAGAAATTTATTTTCTCGAAGCATACTCAAAGAATATTACTAAAAGAGTACTTTGCCATTTCGTAAGATATTAATTATATCGCGGGACACTTTAAAGATTTTAGTTTTACACTGTAATAATTTAGCAAAATAATCAAGTAAGGTATAACTGCGTTGTTAAGGTTCTGCTTTGAGAATTTTCGAGAATTGAAGAACAAAATAATTAAATATGCGTAAATTCATGAAAATTGGCCGAAATGTAATAGCGACACTTAACAAAGGAAGAAATGAAATTCCGAAAATCCTACCGAGCGAAACTCAATGCAAAAAGGCAATGTAGGGAACAGCTGAAACAGTTTATGAATTTGGGTAATATTTAGTAGAAAATGGACAAAAAGTAAAATAATAAGTTAAGTGGATGGCGCATTTAACATACATGATATGAGGGAGAGGTAACTGGGAGTCCATGTTATCATCTCCCTCTTACAAGAGGGAGTTGAGTCCATTATCAGCTCCCTCTTGTAAGAAGGAGCTGATAACATGAACTCAAATAAGGGACAAATATAATGGGTTAAGGAAGGTCGATACGCATAGTAACCTGGTATGTTTACGAAGCATTCTAGGCAAATGAGAGTTAGTCTAGTTGCTTGATGATGAAAAATTAGATATGCAGAAGAATGTGGGAAGAACATGGATAAAGAGAAAATTAGTGAATAAGTGTAAAATTTATAATTATAATGATTAAGTGAAGTCGAGTGATACTGGAAGTTATAGCGTAAAGCTAAAGGCTGTAAATACGGGATGATTTTCGTTAATTGAGGAAAATAGAAGAAAGAGAATGGGCACTTCAGATGGCATTGTGTCGAGGAGAATGAACGAAGGAATTAAGCAGGAAAACACCGGGAGAGGATTGTGATTCTTCATATTATGAAAGTATTTTCAAATCCAAGAAGACGAAAAATGATTTCCGAAGCCATTCCAAAAATTTCCTCTGACGAGAAGACAACCTACGATAAGTACCTTCAACAAAGTGTCTTAAACTTTCCGTCAAGTAAATCATATTTTACGAACTCCCTAGAAGATACGAAACGAAGCTACGGAATTGCCTCTCTGGCAAGTGTCTTCGGGGATGCTTGCGAGGTTGGAACATTGCCGCAGGATTAAAATCGAGGTGACACAAGACATTAACTCCTCGTTCAATCCACTAATGTTGGTTGACGGCATTTCACGAATACACAACTAATTAATAAAATTGGATCCGGTAATTTCTCTTTTCATTGCGTTGACTTAAGAATGTCCTCAGCTTGTAAACATTTGCAGCAAAGCAATCCTTTCATTAAGTGTTACTCAGTTTTCCCTTTAGTCTCTGTAAGCACATTATATGGTTTTGCAGAACAATTTGATTTATCTAGCGACTCAAATCGAATAAAATCCTTTGCTTGATAAATGCTAGGAATATTTATGGATGGCTTGCGGACTTACAATGACTAACAGGATAGATAGGTAGGGGAAGTAGTAGAAGAGAATCGGATTGGTTTGGCTAGAGTGGGCTGGATTCGAATTCTGAGATGGTGATATGATTTTCAATGCTATCACGATCCCTATTCTACCTTTCAAATATTCCACCCACCCTTACTGGCGCGCCAAACCTTATGTCTCAGTCGCCTCCTCCAATAACTATTACGACTAAACGGACTACATTATTTTAATAGCGACTCCTTAGACTATGGTTAAATATGAGAAAATATTTCTCAAGGATACTTTTATAAGGGGACTTTTACTTAATCCCTACGCTCTTAATCCTCCCCTAAAATGATTATTGTTGACTTTCCATTTACTTCAAGAAGTTTTGCAAATTCCTGGCGATAGCTACATGCGCTCGATAAGGAATAAGTATGCCCATGTTTATAACTAGATAAGTTTAACTGTACGTATGTATCATTGAAGTAGTTGCCTTATTTTTAGTTCTCTTTAGTTCTTATTTTTAGTACTTTCTTCTCTTTAGTATTTCTATTCCTTCACACCAAGCCTCGTGCTTGCCAGAGTAACTTCGGTCACTCAAGCATAGAAAATACAGACCAGAGAAAGTGACAGCTAGGAACCTTGATTGCGTGATTTCGCGTAACTCTGATATTATGAAAATTCACTTCAGCAATGAAAACAACATGCGCTTTCATGTCAGAACAAATGAAATATTGCCCTACGTCTGCTGTCTTATACTTAAACATACTTTTGCGTTGCACTTTTAAAATTAATCTTCCCATCTTGGCCTTCAAAAACATTAACAAAGCTGCCATTTCAAGCATCAATACCGTTTTATTTATAATCAATATTTAAATCAATATTTAAACTATAAGCGCAATGATGGTAGTATTACCGTAGTTTACCAACTTTTGAAATTATATCTGAATTCAGAGATAACTCATCATAGATCGTAATCGGGATCCTTCTCTGTCACAATAGTATCCAAGGTAATTTTTTCAGTCCTTTCACAGAAATAAGATCTTTCAAATGTTTATTTTTTTTAATTAATCTTATTGGCAAGTGGAAAACTGAGTACATTTTTTTCATGAATAAATAAAATGATATGACTGTGATATAAAAAGAACTCACTGAAGATAATATAGTATATTATTTTTAAAACACTCCGGTGGAAGTGTTTTCCAAGATAAACTATTTTCTGTCAACATGCTTCAGCTTCAGAAAGTTCTTTGAATTAGTAATTACTTTTTCACTCACTTCACATGAAATTTATAGCACTCATTATTGTGACAATGTAATTATTGTACATTAATGTACAATATTAACATTAATGTAATTAATGTAAATTATTGTGACACGTAATGTTATGCATCGTTTTAAATGAAACAAAGTTGAGCCTGAGACCATAGAATTCAATGTAATGCATGTACATTGGGCTGTATTTTACTCTTCGCGTTGAGAAAATTGCCAACGCACATGCTATACTACGTACGCATGTCATTTCCAAATAACGTCAATGAAATGAGAGCTCATGTGAAAACATAATTTGTCAATTTAACTATTAATTAGTGATATGGGCATAATTAAAATGGGTTATTTCTATGATGATACATTGTTACAATTCTACGAATAAGAAACAATTGTATTTTACAAGAAATCCCAAAGGAAACTGTTAAACTATGTTCCATTTGTAGTAATAAAAGGGAAGATTTGAAGGTAATGCTACCGCAGACGTTTTGAATTGAGTTGATTTCGCTATTTGGTATAGAGTGTTGCAGAGACTGAGTTAATTGGAGGTTCACTAATGTTGCAAAGTATCGTTTATTTCATTCTGTCTTATACGAGGGTAGTATGAAAACTAATGCACTCATGCTTGTAGACCACAAACAAAATCAAATTGCAATATCGGGCGAGAAGCACATTAAACTACAATTCTTAAGTGTTATAATCATATATTTATTTTTCAACATAGTCACCGTTAAGGTTAACTTATTTATCCCAACTTATGACAAGTTTTTTTCATTCCCTCACTGAAAAACTCCTCCGAAGTTTCTCGACTCCAGGACTTGATAGCTGCCTTCACCTCGTCGCCCTAGGTGTAATAATTACCTTGAGGTGTCTCTTGAGTTGAGGAAAAAAATTAAAATCGCATGGCCTAAGATTTAGGGAGTAAGGATGGCGTGGAATCGGTTCAAATTTCAGAACCCATCTAGTTGCGCGCGAGATGTGTGGACGAGAGTTGTCATGTTGCAAGATTATTGGCGTCAAGCTGCCTGTAACACGACCAACTCGTATGTATGTTGAGGGGGGAATGTTACTTCCACATGCCACAAGGAGTGCTTCTGAAAATCTTTTCGTTCGTGGTCTGCAAGCATGTGTGCATTAGTTTTAATCCTACCCTCGTATCAGTCTCCAACCCGAGTTCTTGGTATACCTACCTCCCAAAAATGAAATAAGTCAAGATTTTTTAAGTTCTAATTCTTTATGGACTAGGAGCATCCTTTAAAAGAAGACGTGTTCAATTGTGAGTAAACAAAATGGAAAATTACTGCCGGTCCACGAAAAAAACTGTAAAGTCGTCAACTCGGCAATGTTTTAGAAATAATTTTTTCCCTACACCTTCGGAAGTCGTCATGCAAATCATTCTTTTGGTATTTGAAAGATAAACCAAGTCACAGTGGTGCAAGTGATAATACAAACGCGAACGTAGGTTCGTGGTGACGTTCACTGATTTTGCCAGGTGCTGTGGCTACTTTTCATGCGTAATATTTTGACAAAACACCCATTAAAAACATAATACATTTTGATTATTATTTTAGCAAAACAATATAAAAGGAACACCAGGTAATGGGAATTTTGTAATTAGTTTCAGTCTTTGTTCATGAAAATCACTTCCTACGAAACTTTTCTATTGACTCTCGTTTAAATATTGGTCAGGCAAATGGTAATAAAAAGTTTTAAAAGTTATATACAGCGATTTTGCTTTCACTTATAGAAAGTTTCCAATGACGCTAGACTAAAATTAATAAATTTCAAAGAAAATAAGGCCAATATTTGTTTCCCCGACTAACAAACTTGGCTCACCTTCTTTTTCAAGCATAATATCTTAATCAATCAATTCATTAGGCATCGTAAAAACATTCAATATTATTTTGCAAAGCGTTTACTTAACCTTTGCCTCAAGATTATTAACTCCTGATTTAATTATAGATTATTGGTATCTACCCACTTCCAACTCAAAAATTATTTCTTCCGGTTTGATACCAAGTGTATGTACCTATGCAAAAATCCTCGGGAATAGCAAGATATCGAAATCGAGCTGTAATTATAGTTTCAGGAACTTCTCAACAAGTACAATAAGATTTCAAGTAAAATGAACAAAGCCATTAAAAGATAAAGCTCTAACTCTTTTAAAGGGCGAAGAATATATTGACGTGGAAAGTTTAAGTTCAAAGCGTTTCGCCCGAGTTAAAGAACGAAACCAGCGTTGGATTCGCACAATGCATGTGCTCAATAATAGCAATACTCAAGGAAGTGTCAATTTCACACGGATGGAAGGTTAATTTCCTCTTACGTATTCACTTTAAGTTTCCCTTTTAGTCAACATCATTCGTTTCAACGTAGGTATAGTCCTGCACCTACTGTGCACCAAACCAAGGGACGTGGTGATTTATCACGCAATCTTTGAACGGTGCCGTCATCATCCCCACATGGAAAATTAAATCTGCAGGACAGTCAAGCGTCAAATGGGAGCGTAAAGATCGCTCCGACGAAAACGATAACAACTTTTGTGCGTACTCAGCGTCTTAATTTAAAGCCCAGATTTTCCTCAAAAGAATGGATAAATGTCCGATAAGGGACAAAGTTTCATCGTGCGTCACTTTTTTGAAACTTCGCCGTTATTCATTTGTTTGGACTCGGTTTAATCCGATCTTAGCTCCTTCGGAACTTAAATAATTAATCCTGCCCTCTCGCGCCAGTGCATAGAAAAAAACTCCATAATGGTGTCGGAAGCGATAGTTTGAAGTAATATGATAGAGTGTCAAATCCACTGTTCCAAAAAAAGTGGCCATAGCGGCTTAATTTCTTTAAAAATATCACATTCAGCGCTATCAATCCAATTATCCTGATCCAATTAATTCTTCGATATCTTATTTTCAAGAGCGGACTACTAAAAATTTCAATATAATCCCTTTAAATGATTTCCGTATATTTCACGTTGAAACAAAGTTTCAATCGGCTGGCTGAGTCATTCGGTGGAAATTTAATTACCTCCTAATTTAATTTTCAAAGTTTATTGGAAATAAAGTAGGAATTACAGCTCATCGCATGCATAGTATCTCCTATTATTTTATTCGCTTTAATTGGCTGAATATCACCCTATAACTTAAAATTTGAAGTAAATGAATATACATGAGGTCATTAAAAGCGCACTGAAAAGAAATTAATGGTGGTTTAATTCAAACGGTTCAAGGAGTAGGACATGGTGTACGTATTGGTACTTATGGCAACCACACAATATAAAAAAACAGGCTATGTTAAACACTTTGATGATTATAATCATGATGAAATGTATATTTCATCATGATTATAATCATATAAATATATAAAATGATATATTAAAAAAATAATGATGAAATAATATAATGAATTTTGATAATTATCAAAAGTCATTGTCGACAAATTAGATTGGCAACTACTACTTTCAAGGAAAGAAAAGAAACGTACAAATATTTTATACAGACAACGCGTAGGAGATATGACAATTTAACTTTTGACACAATAAAATATGTCGCGCCCGTCCGGTAATTGATGGTTCCTGCGTCTGAAGTCATATTTGAAGCGCAATGCTTATATGTATGTATACTACATCTCTTCTAGATGGCTATCACTTTTACAGAAAGAAATGAGTCAGGCGATCATCTGTCCGAATTTTCTGACCCCCAACCATTTATATTAGAAAGGACAACTTTTATTAATTTTAATTCTTTGTCTTAAATAAAAGAGGTAATACGGTCGATGTTTCAAATAAAACCTGCCTAAGCGATATCATTAAATATTTGCCTTGGTGTTTTAAATTTTGTCGTAAACTTTCATGGCAGTTTAAACGTCAATTCCAGAAATATTTCAGAAAAGGTGAAGTAATTTGTAGGTGAAGTGATGTGTTCCCAAGGGTAAACTTTCTTGAGATCTCTCCTTCGAGAGAAATTTGCGATGAAATTCTATTAATTCAGCACCTATGGCTTTTCTGCTCGACACATGTTCACGCCAACTCTTTTAACTCCCAGTAAAAAATCACTCCCTTTCCCACTCCCTCCCCCGCTCGCATCGCTCTCCTCGTCTGTAAAACTTACAGGCTTCAGTTCAGGCAACCTTTCACTTGCGTCGGTCCGATTTGTCCCCTCGGAATGTTCGCTTGTTGATATTGGCCACCTCTGAGAAACTTCGTAACCCTGTTTTTGCCAATACCGTCATTGCCTATATGATAAAAACAAGTTTACTACTTGATTAATGAAGCATGGAAAGTCTCAAGTGAACTCTGTCAATTATTTGTAGATTTTACAGGATTTCTCGTTGTCCATGCTGACTAATAGCCAATCAGACATTCCTCTTTGCAAGCACAGCTATTCATTAAAACACCATACTGATATTTTTCGTTGAAATACATCATACGACATTTTTCTTGGCAGATATTTTTCCTTGAGCCACTAGCGAAAAAGCATTTGGTTCAAGTCCATAATTACCCTAAGCTTATCCGACACTCACGAAGCCTCATTAGGTTAGTATATCTTCTTGTATTCTCTGGTCTTTGATGCAAGCAAAGCTTCAAATGAGTCTGGAACGAATTATAGCTTTTCTTGTCCCACTGGTGCTTGAAACCCACATTTCTTACTGTTAAATGGTATCTTATTCTTGTTATTGACATAATATATTCTAAATGCTCTATACATGAGTAACCTGACTAACAGTTCCCGAGCATTCACAAACCCTTTCCTTTTTCTCTATGGGAATAATTCTTCTTCGGAAAGATCATTGATGTTACTACGATGATACAAACCAGATTGTACTCTTGCTCATACGTCTTCATCAATTCTCCTTTAATTCACCTGGGTCTACTGTCAATTCCGGATATCATTTATGTTATAAATTATGCATTTCCTCTCGGATTTGATCCAGGTATTCCGAATAGTATGGAGACTTTTGAAAATGAAGATTTTACGTCTGATTGAATCTCCTCAAGATAAAAGGAATTTACGTAATGCAAATACACTTGAAATACCTGCGAAATAGTGCAACAGCTCTCATCAACCGCAAAACACCGGTATCAAAAGAAATAGAACTGTGATAAATGTAATTATCTTATTGCTATTATCCGTGACTTACGTATCTAGGGATTCTTCCAGCCCGAGAACAGTTTTGGAAACTCTCAATATGACAGTAAATAACTGCATTTCTCTCTTAGATTAATCCATTATCTTTCTCCTGTTATGAACCGTCACATGAATATATTCGCATATATCGAATCAGTACGCATATTTTAATCCAATATTCTTTAGTTTTTTCATTTTTTATTACCTGTTTTTTGCTTTCTCTTAGTTCTTAAGTTTTAATGTTTCGTTTCATTTTTCCTTCATACTCGTCAGCACCTAAACCTTCCTTCGAATGACTATGACTTGATGATGATTTCCAAATCATTGCTTTCCAAATAAGCCATAATTTGGTAATATATTATATTCCAAGGAATATTCTTTGCATATCTTCTCTATATTCAGTTTTGAAATGCCATGATTCTAAAACTAATTTTCAATCAGTTCATCACACAAACTTTTGTCTTCTTTCGTTTTTCTTCTTAAACCGGTATTTTAATCCTTTTTGTCCTCTTTGATATCATCCGACTGTGTAAAATACTTCACTAGGATTATGTTTGCCTTTTTCTCCTTAAGCATTGTCTTATTTCGTCTTGTTCGCATACGTTTTCAACCTCGCAGTTACGTAATTTTGACTGACATTCGCACGCATGCAAGCACCTTTATTATTCTGCACTGTCTGATAGTTTCTTTGCATTCCTTCTCAGATAATTGATACACATCCGCAGAAATTACCTCTATTGCAGCACGCTTTCTCTAGTATATCATTTCAAAGTGACCGGTTAAGATTACACCCTCAATCCTTAAGTAAGTGGGGTCCGGTAACTTTAAGCCATTCTATTTCGAGATTTAAAAAAAAAAGAAAAATACGTGCCCATTTTTCACACCTTTCCAGACGACGCAATCCAGAAGAAAAGGGAAAACCCCAATTGGGAACTCCTCACGAGACGTGTGTAAAATCGTCATTTGCGCAGTGGATCAGAAAATCGTTCCCAAAACCTTGTAGATTTATCGCCAAAATAGACTGATTCCTAACGCTACCGCCAATCATCCGAATTGGATCGAAAGATCCGAGATCGCAAACTTGTCCTGCAGATGAAATTTCCTTAACTAGTGACGGAAGCGTTAAAGATCATTAAAAAAAAGATTCGTGAAAACTCAATTCAAAGCTCCTACTTTAAGCTCAAAATCTTCAGACTCTCAGAAACTATTTTTTTCCTTCTCAGAGTATAAAAACATTGACCTGAAGCTGTCACAGGTGTTGTTAACAAAATACTCGTCAAATAAAATATTTCCCACAGCGAGTATTGAATTCCATGAACTCTTGAGGCAATTGATGAAGTTTCAGAGTTCAGGATACATCGGGGATTTCGTCTCTTCCATTTTAGAGCAAGTAACTCTGTCCCCAGTTTATCCTCTCCAGTTGCAGCTAAGACTTCCAAAGTTCCTTCGAGAAAAGTCCAGGAAAGATCATTAGGGTTCCATTGGAGACATTCTGGATTGGAACAGAAGCGCTTTGAAAGCTGCACCGTCAATCGAATTCAATCACTGGTCGAAACAATATCGCCTCGTAGGGCAGCTGTATTATGGAGCAACTGTGAATACCTCGTAAAACGTCATCGTAGTTATCATATGGAGAAAAATCTCAAATTCAACTTTGGAATAAAAGTAAAATCGATGTCAAGGGAAAAATTAGACCTGATTTTGAACAATCTCAACTTTAATCAGGTAAAATTGAGATAAAAGATAGAAGATAAGATAACCGAACGGATGACTTAATTACGACCTAAATATATTTCATGTTATAATAATGTCTACGCCCAAGTTTTAACAAGATTGTTTCATTGGCTAAACAGGGATGTAAAGTCATCAGTTGATAAATATTGTCATGTTTTAATTAATCAGAGAAAACTGTTCCGAGTGCCTTACAAATGTCATACACAAACGGGAAATCATATTATAAGGCACAATAGAACAAATTCACGATTCTCATTCATCCTTTCATCATGTAAAGTCTCATGAACCACCCAAATTTAAATTGAAAACTGAGACAGAGGGTTTCCCAAACGGAAATTTTTGTTTCCTTTTTTGACAAACTATTTTTTTTTAACTTTTAGATATCGTGTTTATTCAAACTTTGGCCGGATTGCGAGACACAGTTCGTGCGCATGGGATGCAAGAGAAGCACATCGCCTTATCCTTCCCGGAAGGGCGGAGTAAAAAGGGGGAACCTTGAAGCAAACACTTTTCGGCGTCGCTGGGGGGAATCTGCCCCTGCTCCCCTCCTTCTGCCTCCTTCGCACGTCATCCTCTTCTCCTCCTCTCCTTTCTCTCCCGTTCCGTAACCATCCTCCTTCACCGCATAACTCCACCCCTAACCCATTCGCGTGACAACTACCCTTCCCTTCTCTCACCCAAACACCCTCAATCTCCAACCCTCCCACCCTTCCGACACCCTGCTTTCTAAAGCGCTCGCTTCTTTTTCCCATCCATCAAGTCTCGCGCGCGCTCATTATCTATTTCGCGTGGCGCTATTCTTCTTTTTTCCCATCACGCCTCATTCGTTTTCTCACCCCTCCGCTCCAGCCACCCCACCCCATTTCCTCCCCACATAAAGCTCCGCATTCTGTCCTTTCAAAGCACCAGCACCACCCCGCATCCCCCGAAGAGCCTATCCGAGGCCCCCGCAAGTGGAGGAGGGCGGGGGCGAGTTGGAAAGAAGCGGCGGCGGCGGGGGGATCAGCGGAATTCCTCCGCCACGCTGACAAAGAGACAGACGAGCACAAACAAGGGAGGCCCGACGACGACGCCGGTGGAGACATCTGTCGATGAGAAGCTAAATTGGCGTTCGGAAGAGGTTGCTAATGCCAAGAAGCCGCGGGAGAGAGAGGGGGGGAGGCGGGATGGGGTAGGAGGGAGACGGGGAATAAAGTGAGGGAGAATGGAACGGGGGAAGGAATTCCGAGGGTTTCCGGATGCCTAACTACGCAAGTGGGGCCACGATAAACGAGGGAGGGATGAGTTCACCTTAAAAGGCACGCGCAAAAAAAAATGTCCCCTTCCCCCTCGCTTCATCGGAGATTCCCTTCGGTAAATCTAAAGGGAGACAGGTTTATTTTAATTTGAAAGTGGTTCAAAGGAGATATTTGACATCCGAAACAAGACAGCGCGCTAATCTGTCACCAAATATAATCATAGAAAAAGATGAGAAATATCTGCAAAAGTTTGCAGTGTACAAGTACTTCTCAGATGTACTTCTTGTACTTCTCAGGGATTCTGGTCAATTTTCTTTGTTTTCCGATCATGTTAAAACAACTTTAAAAATTCACGTGATATCATTTCATCTTTACCTCATCGATTGGAATGGTAAAAAATGCACAATTACCTCTGAATTCTGAATAGCAATTTTAGGTTTGCGATTTTGGGAAAGAGATATCGTCCAAAATTTTCGATATCCCTCGTTTCAATGAATTCATTATTTTTAGCAATTTCTACATTTAAACAATACGGACAAAAAAAAGGTTATGGGATTTTCAAAAAAGAGAAAGGCTAAGTTAAAAAAGAAAATAAGAGTTAATGAAATAGAGCAGGTGGAACAGTTTACCTATCAAGTTTTGGAACAAGACGGTCAAAGTAGTAGGGACACTAAAATAATTGCATTAGGGAATGAGTTTTCATAAGGATGAGAGAAAAGATGACAGGAAAGTTGATTAAGGATGTTAACAAAAGGTTCGATAAATATTTAATGAGGAGCGTAATTATGTACGGCGTGGAAATATGGTCGCCCAAGGAAGATGATGGACACAGGTTGAAATGTAGGTGTAGGAAAGGTGGTAAAGGTGAAGTGGACAGAAAGAAAAGCAAACGAGGAAGTACTAGTCATGGTGATGGAGAGGAGACAGTTGGGAGAAATCGAAAGGAGGCAGGAGAGATGGATGCAGAGCATATTGATTGGCAATGGTATGTTGAAGACTGTGCTGGAGGGGAGAATGTTAGATAGACGAGAAAGGGATAGGAGGGGATAGGCATGTTGAACGGAATGAAGAGGGAAGGGAGAATGTTGAATTGAAGGACTTAATGCAGTACTGAATGTCAGATTGTGTTTTGGAAAGAGGCAAGGGAATTACCTTTTGTACCGTTAAATAGCCTCTAACCATTCAAAGCCTACCTTAAATAGTCAATTACCGATTATAATAATATTTAGTCAGTGGTTTTTAGCATAATGGTAGTAAAATTTGCAAGATGGACTCCTCATTCGTTAACATGTGTCTGTTCAAGTATACATTTTCCTTTTTAAAATTAAATGTTCGTAGAAATGTAATCATAATTTGCTGAAAATTATTAGCAAGCAAAGGAACTGGGATGAAATGTGGTGTTATGACTCGCGGAAATATGGTCCTTGAAGCAAGCCAAAGGCGTAGATAGGGGAGATCTAGAATCTAGGGTCATATCAAGAATGCTATTTTCTTAAATATACTTCATTTTCACCGAAAATATCGCATCTTGCCTAGTTGTTCAATTAATTTTTTTTTTAGTTTTAGACCACATTTTGGCAAATTTACAATGTTATTCTATGATTCGTTTTCAATGTAATGAATTCAATGAAGCGTCACTACGCTACTCAATGCTGCAATCGTTGGAATAAATAAAAATGTAGCCAAAAGATAAGATTACAATTTGATCTCAAGTGGTTCAAGTATAATAAACCACCTTGGGTTGAGAAATTATATGAAATGATAAAAAATTTAATCATATTCACGTAAAATACTTTCAACTAATATATATTTGAGGGATATGGTAGTTCAGTGGGTAGAGCGTTAGACTACTGTCTGGACGGCCTGGGTTCGTCTCTGGGAACTCTCAGCTTTATCCTCCTTAGTGACTTTTCGGTTACTAGATATTTCCGGGAAACCAAAAGCGGACGAGGGAAAGGAACTGAACTTCCAGCCCTGATGTGTGAATTTAACACGTAGTTGGGTATGAAAATAGGTGAGTATTGCCTTCATATATATCTAACAAACCTTGCAAAATTTCCCTCTAAGATATTATGCGGATGGATAGCATGATATATCCTAGCATATGCAAATTAATTACAGTCGAACAAAATGAAAGAATAAACCTTGGTTTTCATTTTCAAAGTGATTCAACGAAAGACTTGGTGAAAATGGATTAATCCTCCTCTGACATGCATCGAGTAAAAACCCAATTCCAACGAATAAATATCTATACTCAATTATTGAATGAGATGAGATGATTTTATTTAATTTGCTTCATAAGTCAATGATTAAATATCTAACTCAAGCAATAAAGTCAATGGAGAGAGCCTTTCCCGTCAATATGGATTTAAAATAAAATATGCGTCGGAAAGTTTGTAATAATTCCCATTCCTGGAGGGTATAATCATTTGAATGTTGAAAGGGTTCTGGTACATGACGGTTACACATATTTTTTAAAAAAAGTCGCATATTTGTATCCTCATACCGATTTCCGTTTTATTTTCTAAAGAAACATTGAAATCAAAGTTAAAATCTCGATTAAGTTATTTGGATTCAATAAAGGGAGATGTTCATGGAAAAAACAGTTATTGATCGGAGTGCCAATGATGATGGTATATAAAATATCCAAAGTACACGGAAAGCATTCCTCATTTAAATTTCCCTTTTCCGCGAAAATGAACACTAAAAGCATTGCATTTAAAACGACGGCGAGTGATTTCATATATTTCCGGAAAATTTCACTTTCGGCGTATTGTTTCCTTGATTCTTTTCCCTAAAAAAACACATTTGTGAGAAAAATAATTCGTTAGTTTTTTTATTATTCGGCGTCCAAACTCATCCGAAAACTCATTTCGTAAGAATCGCTCTGCGTGATTTTCCTCCCGAGGGCGAGAGGCAAAGTGGAATGAAAAAGAAGCAAAATTAAGAGAATCATTGGAGGAACGGAAGAGTAAGAACGGAGGTTAGCCTAGTGCACGAGGAAGGAGAGGGGTTTGGACGAGGGTGGATGGTGCGTGAATTCGATGGATAAACTGGAAAGTAGGAACTGATGGGGAAAGGCAGAAGAAAGAAAGAGACAAGAAAGTCGAGGGGCTGAGGAGGGGTGAGAATGCTGGTCGCGAAAGATTTGGAAAGGTTTCCTAAGTGCGGGAAGAAATCTCATCTCATTTTCCAGTTAACCGCGCCACAACGGCACCCAGAATAATTAAAAGAGATGAAAGGGCCGAGAATGATGAAAGAGTGTTTGATCAACGCAAAGTCTTTCGGAAATAAACAGATTTTTCTCGCCTTGGGATCTCCCCGATATAGAAGAATTCACAAGGAGGCGTGAAAATTACAATTTTCAGTCTTAAAAAAACGCATATACCTACGCGTAGATGAAAACTCCTCGAAGTATGGTGGTTAAGCGAATACAGGCGTGGAAAACAACAAAAGTATACCTTGCGTTTTCATGCCTCCATGTTGAGCTCTCAAGTAATACCTGGAAACATCGTCAATGCTATTGAAATAAACATGTCATCAAAAGAAATAAATAGGGCCTTAAAAAATAGTTATTGTATTTACCCAGTATTAGTGAAGCATCGTGTCTCATGCCTACATTTGGAATTTTTTTCGGCAGCATTCGATTTAAGCTCCATTCTATTTCCACGCACAAACACCATTAATGCACGTGCCATCTTCCCTCTGAACGAAACTGGACCTTTACCTATTTGACTGCGACACGGAGCGCACACACTAAAGTCCTACAGCTTGCATAAGGCATTATCATCTCTTAGCATAAAATAGGAGAAACAGCAACCGGTAATTCTCTGGATATATTTAAAATGTAAGACAAAGATTTTCTAAAGCAATTGTTTATTTGCCCTAAAAAGATCTCAATTCAATAAAAACGCACTCTGGCTGTGTTCTCTATACTTTTGTGGAATATTCAACTATACCTACTCATGATTTAATTTGAGCTAGCGCAAGTCAAACTTTCTAAAATGTTGTCTCCCACAATTAAATAAAATAAACCTGTAATAGTTTCCTACTACAGATATATTTTTACCTGCTCCCAGTAGAAAAATAGGTAAACGTCTTTACTCGGGCGGAATTTAGACCATTTAGACCCCTTCTTCCCATTAACCACTCGTCAAGTATAAGTCCATCTTAAATTCATTAGTGCCATCTCTTTATAGATGACTAAAAAACAATTAAAAAATGTCTCCTAACATAAATTTACCTTCTAACAGCACAGCAGGAGGTAATGCAGAAATCCTCGTTTTCGTGTAATTTCACTCTCCGGAGTAATTTTTAGGATTTTTTTCAGGTAAGATGAGTCAATTCGTAACAGCAATTTCATCTGAAATTCATAAAGGTAGGAATAGCTATATGAGTGCTAAGGTTTTTTGAATAAAAATGTCTATCCTTTGTGGAAATACTCAGGGAGTAAAATTTTCTGGTGCCATTGCGTACCGAGTGGGCTTTGTGAGAAAACTGTTCGTTTATTTCCAAAGCGGATTTCCATTTCCACATCTCAGAGAAAAATTCGTTTTCTTCCTCAGCGCGCGGGTAAAATTAATCACCCATTTTTTTCTCAAACGCAAAAATAAAGAAGAGCGCCGAATGGCTAAAAACAAAGAATTCTTGACACACCGTTCACAAAATATAACCAAGGGCGTACCTGCAGCCTAGTCCTCTGGGAAATATTCTTTAAGTTATCCGTTTGTTTCCTCGGGAGTTTCTTCAATGAGCATTTAAACCAGTCCAGAGTAGGACTATCGTGAATGTTAATTCCAACATTTACCGTGATAGAATCAAAAGAAGAACGAAAAAAGGGGAAATGCAAAAAAAGAAGAGAATTTCCAAGGGTGTCTGTGATGCACGTCTGTTTGCGCAAGAGTTCTCTTTCAGAGGGAAGGCAGACGAAGCTCACAATCCAGTGGAAATTCGGAGAGGATTAGGAAAGGGTTGGTCCATTGCGTCCAGCGTTCAATGCACAAAACACACAATTGCGGTCCCCGGCAAAAATTCGGAAAGCAAATTTGGGAAAAAAATGAGAGCGAGATCCTTTCTTTGAAAGGACGTCGTTGCTCTGGTGGGAGGGAATGATTCCATGAATTACGTCGAGGGATGTTGCCTTAGGAAGAATGTTATGGACGAAAAAGTAGAAGGAGCGACAAATGCACTTACGCGGAGCACCAATATATTCCCCCGGGTTAACTTCCCTCCCTCGCTCCTTTGCCGCCAAAATGCGAGGCGGATGAGTGAAAAGAGGTGCGAGGTGGTGGTGCGAGGGTGAGTTAAAAGCGGCAAGGGTGCTGGGAAAAGGATGGAAGGAAAAAAGTGTGCACCCTCCAACCGGTGGATGTTATTAGTTATGTGTCATCTGCGACGGGCACGTCTGTCCGACTCTTGCCTCGCTGGGTGTTGCTCTGAAGATGCGAAGGTGAAAGATAAAGGATTTGGAAAACGGGTCCTCGAGCCCCGGGAGACGAGGACCACGAACCCTGAAATACTGCTTGCGCGAGGTAAACTACCTATCGTGGGGAAGTGTTCAAACGGGATATGTGAAAACGTCAAGGGAGATTCCGGGGCGAGAAAATAGATGAGAAAGCATTTCGTCGGAAATGTTAAAGGGTGGTGTAAGCGCATTACGTACCTACTAACGTCTTTTCATATTTTCACACGCCAATATTCATCCAGGATCGTCACACTTGACGTCGCTTTTCATCCTAGTTTGTGCATGTGGGTTCGAAAAATCCGAATCCACTTCAAGCTCAAGTCAAATGTAAATGTGTTTTAGCTTTTTCTCTCGTGGAGTGAGGAGACCAGGCACATCCCGTGATGAAAAAAATACTTTCTCTTAAGTTTTTAAAAAACTATATTTATACATCTACATTCATCAGAGACCAACAATATTTTATCTTGCTTCATCGTAGCCAAGAAAAAGGTACAGAAAAAAGCCCCTGAACCTATAAAGTTTAAAAATCCCTTTCAATGAAACTTATGAACTCTACTTATAGGATATGTTTCTAAATTCCTCAGCATGCGTGTATTTTTAAAGCTCTACTTTAAATATTACTTTCTGGCAGAATGATCACCACAAAGTAAAAATGAGTAAATTTTGAGTATCAAAAGGAAACATAGTGAAATGGTAGACATAGTATTGATACTACTCGTAAACTGTTAGAAAGATATTCCCTTCTTAGCCGCACTCGAAGTATGTATGGCAGTAGGTGAATGTAGACCATTGCTGATATTTTTAGATGATATGTCTTTTCTGCTTTCAAAATTACGTTGAAATTGAAGACGCATGTGATGTCAGTTGAGCAAACACAATCTAGGTTAAAAGACATAAACTGAATTCTGATCACTTGACTGTATTTAGAGTGAAAGCAAAGAAAATTTTAGCAATGTGTATAAGTTTGTATGCATATGCATAAATTTCTCTTTAAAAACCGCGAAATTATGTGTTCCATTTCATAAATTATTCGTATAAATATCTTTACTTAAAACGCCTGCACCGAAGGAAGTTTAAATTTCACGTGCAGGAAAATATTTGTCATAACCATTTGTTTAAAAGAGAGGCGTCGTGCTGAATATGAATACACTTTGAGATTGTAAAATTTTTCTGTCCAGACTTACAAGCAGCTTATTTTTAGAGACCGTACTAAAACTGAAATATAATGATTTAAATGTAATCCCCTCACCATCCATGACAAAAACTCCGACATTACCATCCTTAACATCATCCCTATACCTATACATCAGGCTTAGGGAGAGTTGACTGATAGTGTAAGATGTTTGAACAAGAGCACGTATTTCTTTCTGGTGTTATTCTGTTAACATAAGTTATTACCCTTAAGCTGCTGCACCTTTCTAACTATCTAAAAGAAAGACAATGAATTTCTGTCCAGTTCTGCACACGATATAATAATTTCTTTAAAAATATCTTTCATCAATTAAGCCAGCCATTGCAAATTTATTTCATCTCACACAACTAAACATTTCAGTTCCAAGCGTTCTAAATTATATTACATATTTTAGAAAGTCAAAATAAATACAACTTGAAGAAACTATCGCATTAGCATTCGCAGTACATTACAGCCCCAATTCATGCATCATAAATAGTAGGAATTCAAGGAGCACTTAGCTCACTTTAAAAACAGGTAATTACATTAATTAACAGGTCCAATACTTCTTTCGATTTTTAAAATTTCTTTTCCTAGCATGTGAATAAGAGGCGATATTTAGGCGCTAAAATTATTGGGCATCTACGCTGTCATTATTCACTTTCTTATTTAAATGAATTTCCAAACCTAAAAACAAGCCATGATCTGCAAACAACTCACCAACAATAGTTTATTCCGTCTTTTCCTTATTTTAACAGCGTCTCTAGCCCCAGCAAATAAGTCTTTCTTCTTCCATACACTCTTCCTTTCATATAAGCACATTCACTTCACAAGTTGGAGACATTTCCTGTTATCTCTTTGTAAACCGTAAGTACGAGAGTTTACCGATCAATAAATAAGTTTCAAATTGCGCTATCTATCATTAACATTGATAAATGATAATTTTATTTACAATTGAAAAAATAAGTGTTGTTATTTGCTGACTGAAGTGGGTTTCAACTATTTTGCTTGTGCAGTTCGCGTGTATAGAGGTCGTTCGCTAAAGCACGCCATATTAATCGTTACTGAAATTGTAATTCCATGGAATTGCAAGATTTTCACTAGCCAAAACACTAATCCAACTGAAATGCATCGCAAAGGTTCCCTTATGAGGAAGATGCAATGTCTTGTCAGTCAATGAGGAAGAGGTTTTCAGCATTTTGATGAAGGTTGTCAAGAGTCGGCAATGATCGGACCGAAAATGATTGTCACCCGTTCTAAAAAAGATTATTTGAGCCCATAGACAAAAATTTCCTAAACATGCGATTATTTAGCTCCTTGCGACTATCACTTGTTCCCTCGAATCAGGACGGTCCGCGAAGGAAATGTTTTCCAATGATTAGTATATAATGAAGTGGCTCAGTGAAATAGAAGTGCATTTGTTTTCTCACGGCATGGTAAAATTAGTTTTTCTTTCAGAAAAAATTCCGATAATATGTCGGAAAATGTAATATATTTGTACGTTTTATAAAATATACTTCATAATTTTAATCCACTTTTAGAGAATATTTTCACTTCCAATGCAACATATTGTAATTGTCGTCGTACATTTACCCAGTTAAATGACCCGAAATAAGAATTGACGAAAATAATAAAACTGTAATAATGAGAACTAATAATGAACTAAGAAATGAACAAAATTTCGAAAACTTTAAAACTAAACATCGTATATATACTAAGGTTGGGAAGATAAATTTTGGCCAGTGCTTCCATTATTCATAATGTAAATTGACTCATTAATTCAGATATTAAAATCATCTCTTTCATCGCAACTTTTTTATTTATCCAGTAAAGTTCATTTCCCAAACGCGAACGTCAAAATCATTCCAGAAATCCCGATGGTTCCAGTCAAAGCACACCCACTTCCACCGAATTGCATTTCGTCTGCTTGACGTAGCAAGATGCAGAACTCAGTCCCGCATGCCCCGACGGGGCGTCTTGCCATGCACTCTCGCGTGCTAACCCTCTCTCTCTCTCTCTCTGTCTCTGTCACACACACACACAGACACACATTAATTGCGAGCGCTACGAAGCGCAACCCTCGGGCTCCTCCCATTCGGTCTGGACGTCACCATCAAAAACGCCCGGGCCCACTGCGCGGGAACCGAATATCGCGACAATTCCGCACACCCCTGCCCCCTCCGTCCCGCCCCCATCCCCCTCTTGATAAATGAACCAAATTAGAACTGCAAGTAAACTCGAGGTGCTGGAATTATTCCTCTCCCACCCACCCCCGACGCTACCGGACGCGTAGAAGGAAAGGACGTCCTTCCTCGTGCCGGTTAGAACACTTAAAAAGACAGGCTTCGCGCGGAGCCCTTAATGGGGTGGGCGGGGGCAAACATTGCCTACGAAATCCCGGGATAAACGATTTCCTAATTCTTATTGCTGGGCTCGTTTCCCTTGTGCTATTGCAGCGCCATCACCTACCTTACCCTTCCTACTCCCCGCAACACCTCGTACTAATCTGGTGTTGTGGCACGGTTAGACTCGCTGAAGCCCAAGATTCAACTCACTACACGTTTCTCGCCGTTTTAAATTTATCTCATTGAGAATTACACGCATATTGCCCTTTGTTGTTCCGCACCTAGCTTACTCCTGTATAAATTGACCCGGTAAGGGGCTTTTACCGGAAGCTAAACCTTAAAAAAAGTAATTATTCACTCGATAACCCTAAAACCTAACATAAAATGTATCTCATGCCAAAGATGTGCGTATTTCCTCTTCCGTACCCTCTTCTTTTCACATATGTGCATTCACTTCACGACAAATCGGAGACATATAGTATCCTGTCCTCCCTTTGTATACCGTAAGTGGGAGAGTTTAGCGATCAATAAAAACGTTTCAAATAGCTGAAGATCATTGTAGGCACTTGTCGTTTATTTAGTACCTCATAAGATATTAAAAAGCGATGAGCAAGAGAGCAAATTCTCAGCCTGAGAACTCTGGCAGAAAAAATGAGACAAGTAGATAACCCATTATACCTGGCATTCGTGGACTTGGACAAGGTCTTCGACAACGTCGAGTAGGACGAGATGCTCATGATACTACAAGCGATTGGATTGGGCTACAACGACAAAAGAATTATCCACTACCTCTACAATAATCAGGTAACAAAAATACAAACGAAAAATGGAAGAAACATAGAAGCCAAATTAAACAAAGGAGTAAGACAGGGATGCAACCTCTCACCAGCAATATTGAACATATATCTGGAAGGGGTCAAAAAAGAAACACAAAAATTGGGTATCAAAGGAGTCAATTTAAATGGAGAAGAAATCAACGTGCTCCGGTTTGCAGATGACATGGCAGTAGTGGCGGAAACGCGAGAGGACCCTCAAGCAACTCTAAGGTGCTATTGACCAAGTAGGGGGGGGGGAATATAATATGACCATCAACAAGAAGAAAACTAAAATCCTTGTGTGCAGAAGAGAGAAGCTGAATCTGGATATCACCATTCCAGGGGTGGAACTAGAGCAAGTGGAATCCTTCTTCTACCTGGGCAGCAGCATAACATGGGATGGAAGAAGTTCGACCGACATCAAGCGAAAAATAGCCCAATCTAAGAACGCATTCATGAAGAAGAGGCAATCACTATTCTCAAAGAACATAAAGACTGGAAACAAGGAAACAATTCGTCAAGACTTTCGTGTGGATCATGGCGCTCTATGGTTCCGAGGCTTGGAACAGTTGAAAAGTGGACCAGCGAAGATTAGAATCCTTTGAAACATGGTGCTGGAGGAGAATGATGAAGATTAAACGGACAGACGAAGTATAGAACGGAAGTATATAGAAGAGCAGAAGGACTGGATAATATGGAGAACTCTACGACAAAGAAGAAATATATGGATTGGACACTGGAGAATATGGAGAACTCTACGACAAAGAAGAAATATATGGATTGGACACACATTGATGCACAATGGATTGATTAGGAATATAAAAGAAGGAAAAATAAAAGGGAAAATTCCACGAGGAAGACCAAGAGACATATACATAGGACAAATTAAAAAGGACTTAAAACAGAGAATATATCAAGAATTGAGGGAATTGACATTAAATAGAGTATAATGGAGGGGGCTGCAGTAAACCAATCCTAGGATTGAAATACTGATGATGATGAAGACAGGAGCTCTTTCTCAACCGTCTTTTAAATTTCGATGGTTTTGAGATATTAATCAATTGTTATTCTTTCACATTAAATATTCATTGACGGACTTCGTTCCAAAGTCATCTTTATATTCATTTCTCTCGCAACAAACATAGAAATTCTCAGTAAAATGCCGAAGTGACAACGGTCATTGAGTGAGAAATGTTCACTTAAATATGTACACTCTATCTTGAAACCTAGCAATGATATGACAATTCTTTACTTACTCCAAAACTTTCAACCAAACTTGGTGCATATGATACGTGTTCTCATATGTGAAGTGTTTTGAAAAAAAATGGTCAAAGTAGTAAGGACATAAGGAGAAGGACTGAGTTAGGCCAAGAGGTTTTCACAAAGAGGAGAGAATTGAATACAGAGACGCTGATTAAGGATGTTAAGAAAAGGCTCGTTAAACCTTTGAAATGGAGCGTAGTTATGTACGGCTCGGAAACGTGGTCATTGAAACAGAATGATAGGTGTAGATTGGAGGCTTTTGAAATGTGGGTGCGGAGGAGAATGGAAGAGGTGAAGTGGACAGAAAGGAAAACAAATGAGGAAGAACTGGAGATGATGGGTGAGGAGAGAGGCTGGTGGGGAGAAATTCAAAGGAGGAAGGAAAGAGGGGTGTAGAGATTCTGATTGTTAATTGGATATTGCAGACTGCGATGCAGGGGAGAACGTCAAATAAACGAGGAAGGAGAAGTCATGGGATAGGCATTTCGGATGGAATGAAGTAAGAGTATGGAGTTGAAAAAGGGTTTAATGTAGCATGAGATTCCAAATTGTGTTTTGTAAGGAGAGACAAGGGAATTGTCGCTCTCCCGTTTGGTACTTCCTTTTCAAAACTTGAAACTCGTGAATATATCTTAATCAGTTCGTTTTGATTGGAACCACACATTTTTTAAAGTTCCATAGTTGTGTTCCTGAAATGCTGTAATGTCTTTTGAATGAAATGTCAAATTAATGTTTAATTTATAACACAGTGTGTCACTTTGATACAGAAACGCCGTGTGGAAACCGTAGTCGGTAAGTTAAGATTTAAAAGTGACTTATTTTATTCTCATATTATAATGGAAATTAAAAATCTCCTCCATTCTTTTTTTCTTATATATTTATGTTAATACATTATTTTCTCAAGCAATATGGAGTGCACTAACTGAAGAGTGGTATTTCTAAAAAAAAATTTCTGATGCAAGGTATGCGAGGAATTACTTCATCACTTGGCCTCCCACGGATGCTTCGCTTGTGATGAACTCTAGAACCAAAATTTCACCATTCCATTCATTAAGTTATCCATTCGATACTTAAAGTCTCATAATCCTTAACCCACACTCGAACATCCAACCCGGCTCGATGGCAAAGAATTCCCGGTCTCCTTGACGACACCACCATCATCTGGTTCCGAAGCCAATAAAAGAAGACCATCGAGTATCGAAGATCTAAACTTTGCATCGGAGTTTCACACGAGTAGAGGCGTCGCTCCCCTCCCAATCTGGAGCATTTAGGTGGCGCTAAGTTCCTCTCGCCTAGGGATGTGGGGTTGGCGAAGGCGTGGCTCTTCCTCCGTTCAAACCTCGCACACACGTCCCGCCCCGGCAGCTCAGCAGCAAGCTATCTCGCTAAGCAAAGACGTCGCCCTTATCCCCCGGCCCCTCTCCGAATCCTCCTCCGTAAGAGGAGAAGTAGGAGAACACAAATTCCACAAATACGGTCACGTCGGAGGGAAGAGCGGGAGACATTTCTCCAGGGCCTCCTTTGATCTCCTCCCCTCCTCCGCCGCGGTTAAATTCAAGCCCCGACAACCGCACGCCCCCTCACCCTCCGCACGCCATCCGGAGGGAGGTCGGTCGGACCTCCTCCTCCTTCCCGGCTCGTCCTACTCCCCCCTGTTCCCATAGCGATCACGCCCATACTTCATCCCCCGCCAAACACCACTCCACCCTCCCTCTCCGACTCAACCATCCCTTACCCTCTTTTCCGCCATTACCCCTCCCCCTCCTAGCAATCCGCCCCTTATCTCCCACATCCGTGTGCAAACACATCTCGCGAAATGCTCACCTAGTTTCCACCTATCCGAGGGGTGAGCTCCGTAGTTGGTTATATTTTTTCCACTCCTTCGCCACCCCAAAACCTCCCCCGAGCTCCCTCCCTACCTCATCCCCTTCCCATCCCTCTCGACGACTTATAACCCCTTTGTTTCGTGCTCCGCTCTCGCCTCTCTCCCACCTCCTCAAGCACATTCCACTCTGCGATCCCTCCTTCGCAACAAAAATGTATTTATTTTTCCACTCCCTCGAAAAATTTAAATACCCCTCCCCTTCCCAACTTCTACTTCTTCAGCTCCTCCTTGACGATCTCCTTTTTTGTGCTCTTCTAACCCACTTCGCAGTAATTTACATATTTTCCGCTACTCCGGCGGAAAAAGAGTAAGCGCATCCGTTCCCACCTCTCGTGCATACTCTTGTTACTCCTCAAGGCCAAAATGTTCCTTTGCAAAGTACGAGTAATTAGGACCGCATCGGAAATTCTTTAAAAGAAAAGGCTGCAGAGAAAAATTAAATGCAGACAATGCCGGGGGTAGAAGAAATGTATAAACAAGGGAAAATATTGTAATGGCGCGCAAGTCGGCTTTTCAGAACTGAAAAGAAATCTCGCAGAATATTAATGATTGGGAAACCGAGTAATTCTATAAAAACGCAATGTTGAAATGAAATAAAGCAAATAATGCCGTGATACTAATATAATACCGTCGATGCTCTTTGTAAGTTCACATTTGGCATGTCGACAACGTTGGACCGTACTTCTTCAGGAAATATTACGTATTATTAATAAATAATACCGAAGACTCGTGATAAAAGCTACTGCGGGATCATTTCACTAATTTTAAAGATGATGCGATATATTTCGAACCTAAAATATCTAGCTGTAGAGCAAAAAATGTAAATTATGTACTTAAAGCAGTACTTCAAATCGGTGAATTATCAGAGCAATACGAATATCGATACTATTAAACCCTCCGCCGTCAAAAAATAACTTATCAGGCAGAAATTTTCCCCAGTAACAGTGGTAAAATTATGAATAAAAATGAAAATACTGATTTTCACTGCTGAGATAACATACTAGGGATGCGAAGTTTTTTCTCATTTAAGTATCATGGGCAAATAAGGAGTCTGTTATTAGGATTTTCGAATAATAATTGAGTATTAAAGATGTCTGAAGATATATTTTGCATGTTTTCTTTTCCTTTTCACGCATTTTCTAATATAGTTCAAGGTAATTATTAGTGTCAACGAAGAAGAATATCGCAATAGACGCCATTTTACTGAATTAATACAAGAAAAAAATTCCCTAAGATAAGCCGTATTGTTATTTGAATATTAGTAGCAATAATAGACTTAGTTAGATAGTAGATTAGTTGATCAATGATAGTAGAAATAGAAGATGTGAGCTATTGGTTCAAAATTTTAAGAAGAAACACCCTTAACCCCAAGGCTAATACTTTTTAGATAATTACATAGTAGATAGCTTATGCCTCCCACTAACAGTAAACAGTGATATTAAAGACTGTCCACTAATATGGTTCTTTACAACTGATGAAAATGACAAATCTTTAAGTACTGGATGAAAACAGCAGTATGGCATAGAATGATAAAAGCGATAGAAGTGTGGCACTACGGAGGCGTAAATGAAATGGACAGACAGTTGCTCATGGAAAAATAATTCTAAGAATGGGTAAATAGAGAACCCATAGTAAAGCACAGAAAGGAGAGAAACTAATTGGACCTAGTCCGTGACAAATAGTTTACCGAAGAATTACATAAATTAAGAGTTGTAGAGGAAGGTTAAGAGTAGACTACTAGGGACAGGTGTTGGAAGACGTCCGTGCAAGGAAACATGAAAGAATTTTAAAGATTATCGGGATAGGGTGAAGGGCTAGAGTAGCATAGAACCCGGTGCAAGAAATGATTCAAAGGTAAAACCAGGTGGGTAGTATCGGCGTAAATTTGTTGGTGGTCAAACCAGTTCAAGGGATGACTACTGCGGTTAATTAAATGAAGGTTTATTATATCTGTTTCCGCTCTATTACTTTCCTAATCTAAGAAAGTAAATTAAAACAACGAATCCAGTTTCGATTAAAATCTCATGGTGACGATAAATTGATCAATGCGAAATTTTTCCCCTCGATGGCCTGTCTTGCTCTCCTAAAATAGGGTTGACTGCTATAAAGTGAGACAAAACTAGAGACAGACTTAATCTGCGACAATGACGAAAATTTTCTTCCTATCGAAGTTGGAATTGACGCTTTAGACGGACTCAACTTCTATAACAATGCGGTTCGAAGATCTGGAATTTCTTGTGTGTGTGAGGCAGATGGCGTCAATACGCTTTTTGCTCTATGGCATACGCTGGAAGTAGTTCTAAGAAATCATTTCCAAAGGAATCAGTGATGAAAGAAAAAGAGTAATGGGAGTTAAAACAGAAATGTTAATCCACAGTGAAGTAAAAGTCATTATTAACTACCATAGGTACTGATTAAAAATAAAATGCAACGGTATTGACCGAGTGCCAATATTCAATGAACGAATTACGAGTATGTTGGCTGGAAACCTGTAGGAAACTCATCTTTTTGAGTTGAAATTATGGACCAATAAAAAAAACCATTTCCGTTGTCGACATCCTATTAAAACCTTCTAATACAGATAACACGTACTAGTAGCACCTCCCTTGCATATCACTTCGATTTTCAATATATTTATCAATTCGATCAAGGATTTTTTTATATTTCCTATCACATATTTTGAGACTGAAGTAAAAAAGATACGATTTTATTGGCCATTATAAATTGGCGAATATAAATTATCCTTGGAGGAATTTCATGGGCATCGTGAGAGGAGTTTCCACTGAGTCTACTACAAAAATAGGAGACACGTCATTTCCGCCTCCGTTTACATACATAAATTTTGTCTCGTCTTCTTTAGTATCGCTCAATCCATATTAAACCAAAACATAATCTTTGTGGCGTCATCTATCGTAGCACTCAAACAATAAATAGAGGCACAAATATATATTCCATCATTTCCTCAAAGATAGTTTAAAATAAGTTCTATTCCGTCCCATTCGTTACGATACCGGCTACTTGCAATACATTTTTCGGGTCATTGTGGCATTTAAAATATGACTGAGAGGAAGGCAATACTATATTTTTCGTAGGAATTAAAATTAATGTCTAAAAACCATAGCTTTGCCAACACTGAATTAAAATAACATCGACAAATCAATTTTATCAAGGAATGAACATAAATAGGATTAACAGAGCTGCCTCGATTACAGATTTTCAGAGCAATAGACATTGTTTTAAATTCGCCATTTTCAAAAACTGAATTCCTGCAAACATTCCTGTCGTTTCGTTCAACTAAAAACGATAAGTGAAGACGCCCCGGATATTCGGTATGTAGTACATGTAGCGTCATGGAGTCATACCGCCTAGAGTGCCGTGCCTGAACATTCGCGTCCCCTGCTGAACGGCGCCATCTCGACGGTTCCGAAGTAGGTTTTACTGATGTTTGCGTCGATGGCGGTGCCTTCATCTTTATGCATCCCCTTAAGACTGTCGGTGCCGCTTCTTCACTCCCAAGGAACCATTTTTCTCCCCATCGATCCGCTTCAGGATCCTCTTCGTCCGCGCGTCGAAATGCCCTCCCCCCCTTCCCCAACCGCCTCATCCTTAAAGCCCCCTAGGCGACCCTTCTTCCTCTTCCAACATTTCCATTATTATTATTATTGTCATTTTTTTTTATTTTACTATTCTTCGACATCTCATAACCCGAGAGCCGCTTTTATTCCATTTTTCGTCCGAACCCAAACCGGGTCCCTGGTGCTTGGTTTTCATTTTTTAATATTTCTCTTTTTCGGGAAAAATAATAAAGGAGCGCGAACACCCCACCGCGACCTACATTTGTATAGCGTGTCACACGTATGGCGTTATTCACTTGGTCTCCTCCATCTATCCAACTACGCCGCCACAACACTCCTCGACACCGTGTGGCTGGGTTTTCGAGGGGCAAGGGGTGAAAAAGGGCAGGCGGGGGATGGTGCTGGGGAGGGGGTAAGGGGGGAATTTCGCGTTCCGCTAAAAAGAAGTGAGCACCGTCATTGTTCCGACTGTTGTAGTGAGCGCAGTCGAAAACTCCTCTCTCGTGATCCCGCTAGCTCTCCCACCCCTCCATCCTCGCCCTATGAAACAATAAACCGCCTCCCCCTTCCTCACATCCCTCCCCTCCGCAACATCCACGCACCAAGGGTCTAAATACGAGTATTTGGGCACTTTTTCCGTAGTAAAATCCTCGAGGTTTTTTTATATGTCCATGGTACCGGGTTGACGAGCTTCTTTCTATTTTTTTATCTCTTTTAGTTTGTTTTTCCGAGAGATTCCCCCTGAAAATCCCTCGTCACGCCTTTGCGCAGAGAAATCTTCAATGTAGCTACCATCTCTCGCTTCAAACCTTCACACACACACACACACGTCCTTTTATTTCCTATGCGGAAGTGAAAGAGACATCTGAAGGTTTAGATTTCCTTACATGTGAATATTAACGAGTCTTAATGTTTCTAATTTTAAACCAGACGGCTTCTATGTGGGTAAAATGATTCAGTAGCATACTAGCTGGTGATTTCTGCTCCTGATAACAATGTGTGAGACCCTCCCTGTTCCCACGGCATTTTTCGTTCCACGGGAGGAGATTATTATTTTCGAGAGGGCATAAGAATTAAATTATCATTAGTACAATATGCGCGTTAAATTACGATAAGGGAATAAAAAGGTGGTGGTCCTGCAACTCGTAAATTGTAATTACTATTTCAATGCAGCTGAATTTCGTTTCTTGTAGATGCATGAATTTACTGTGGAATGTGAGCCTAATATCGTTAAGTGTACCTCTTGGGAATATGTTCTCGATAGATAGCGAATTCGCAATCGCGATCGCGATTCACAAATCGAAACGATGCTTATTTCTCTTACTTAGTTGCTAAAGGCCAAGATCAAATTAATTTATCAGCAATCAACTTAATATTAAACGTGCAAAAATTGTAAATATTCACTTCAATGATCATAGTGTCTTCTGGAAAATTTCAATGAATACTAACCTTCTGAAGCACATAAGTTAGATCGCTATAGGAACGTTTTTCCCAACTAGGTGTGGGGGACATAGTTGTTTTAAAAGCGGAATTGAAAAAATTTTTAAAAAGTTCAATTTTAATGGTTCTCTTTCATGAGGGTTACTGAAATTGAGGGATGCTCCTGTCATGATGTTCATACTACTTCGGAATAGAATGGAAATAGATGTTTTAAACTCTTTCAAGCTCTGCCACAAATGAATGAAATAACTTTTATACATAATTTAACATATGCTGTGCCCTAAGTAAAACACATACAATTTTATTGATTTACTTGTAATATTGAATCATGATGTCATGATAAAAGAATCCTGCTACTAATAATTTTATACCTAGTGTAAAAGC